>CM037854.1:78623151-78656828 GCA_021234595.1 Delia radicum
ATAGTTATTTCAAACCAAAACTAAATTTAATTAAAAATAATTTATTGCATTGAAACAATTTTTTTAAATAAAATGTGCAAAAAACACGGTATTTCAACCCTGGCCTCCAGGTGGCCAGCCAACCGCTCTGCCATCTGAGCTATCTCGATATTTTATACTTGATAGATAAAAACATAAATGGCTTGCGTGCACAAAATGTCATTACTTATCATCTTAAAAAAAATTAGAAATAAGTAGTTATATATTCGTAATATTTTTCGAAAATTGTTTTCCAATTTTTGTTTTTCAAAATTTTTAGGCATTGAATTGGTTGTCAAAAACATGCTTTTTTTATCTAATGGACGGTGCAGTCGACTTTAATGCTTCTAAAAATATATTTTTTCTTGTCAATTGTTTTTACTCGAAACTTTTTTCCCTAATTTGCCTTCAAAAATCCTCGATAACAAAAACTTACCAATAACCTACTTTATGTGCATTCAATCCTTTTCTTTTTTTTTACTGCAATATATATTTTAATAATACGTCAGATTTAAAATTCGAAAAACTTTTAGATGAGCATGATCTTTTATTGTGAGGATTTTACATGAAAAACCCCACAACGACAATAAAACAATACACATAAAGAAATTACAGAAATTAAAGGATGAGAATGACAGTGAAAATAAATTGAACAACAACAACACAGATGATTGGCTTATAAAGAAAACCAATTAGATTATACCACAAAACGTAAAGAGATTATTGTCATTGGGTCATAAACATGCATTACCAAAGACATCAACAATTTTTTGTTTTTTTTCAGGGACCGTAATAATTATTCCTTATTTTATAAAATTCAGATGATAACAGTTATTTTTGATTTTTATTTTTCTCGAGCAAAAATAAAAGCTATTTTTTGATTTTTATTTTTTCGAGCAAAAGTAAAAGTTATTTTTTGATTTTTATTTTTTCGGGCATAAATAAAAGTTATTATTTGATTTTTATTTTTTCGAGCAAAAGTAAAAGTTATTTTTTAATTTTTATTATTTCGAGCAAAACTAAAAGTTATTTTTTGATTTTTATTTTTTCGAGCAAAAATAAAAGTAATTTTTTGGTTTTTATTTTTTTTTTTACCAAAAATAAAAGTTATATTTTGATTTTTATTTTTATTTTTTCGAGCCAATATCAATGCCAATATCAAGTACATATATTTTAAACATCAGAATTTAATTTTACTAACATAATAACACTGTGCACGAATTTATGATTTCTCACATTTATTGTCTGTAGTAACACACTATTCTAAATACTCCTAATAACTCCTCTATTTCCTATTTTTGAATTTTTAAAGGAAAAAAAAGGTTTACACCGAAATGATTGAAAAAAAACTTAATTAAAATCTTATTCTTCTTTAAGTCATTTTTAAAACAAGAATTCTTCAAAAAAATCGTCATATTAAAAATAAGTTTTACTGTTTATAAAACTCGAAAATATAATATAAAATTTATATATTTCGTTCATACAAATATAACTACCTTATTTGTTATTTATTCGTTATAAAAATAAATATAAATGGAATTTCAACTCAAGAATTGAAATAAATATCAAAAATAACTTTTGCTTTTGCCCGAGAAAATAAAAATCAAAAAATAACTTTTATTTTTGCTCGAAAAAATAGAAATCAAAAAATAACTTTTACTTTTGTCCGAGAAATAAAAATCAAAAAATAACTTTTATATTTGCTCAAAAAAATAAAAATCAAAAAAAACTTTTATTTTTGCTCGAAAAAATAAAAATCAAAAAATAACTTCTATTTTTGCTCGAAAAAATAAAAATCAAAAAATAACTTTTACTTTTGCCCAAGAAAATAAAAATCAAAAAAATAACTTTTATTTTTGCTCGAAAAAATAAAAATCAAAAAATAACTTTTACTTTTGCCCGAGAAAATAAAAATCAAAAATAACTTTTATTTTTGCACGAAAAAATAAAAATCAAAAAATAACTTTAAATTTTGCTCGAAAAAATAAAAATCAAAAAATAACTTTTACTTTTGCTCGAAAAAATAAAAATAAAAATAAAAAAATAACTTTTATTTTTGCCCGAAAAAATAAAAATCAAAAAATAACTTTTATTTTTGCTCGAAAAAATAAAAATCAAAAAATTATTTTAATATTTGCTCAAAAAAATAAAAATCAAAAATTAACTTATTTTTGCTAAAAAAATAAAAATCTAAATTTTAAAAGGCAATGCATTTTATTATAGACTAGTTCATAAGGATCAAAATGGTATACTTGAAACAGTTTTCCAACATTTACTTCTAGTTGCTTTTTTCGTTTAAAAATTTGAAAATAACTGTCATTTTCGCTCCCTGCTTTTTTTCCTCCTTTTTAAAAAACACGTGTATTGAATATCTACCAAAGGTAGACCTTGCACATAACAAACAAGTTTTCAATTTATTTTTGATCAATGGTGATTATCTTTAACTTCGAGCTTATATATTAGTTCTCATTTAGTGAGAAAACTAGTTTATATGAATGCTTGATGTTTTGCATGGGATTATTAGTTCTTTCAAAACGTGTTCTGATGATGGGAACCTAGAAAATTCCCGAAATAGATCTATCAACACATTCCTGAAAGTGGTCAATTAATAAATTTTAAAAAACAGAAACTCTATAGATTATTTGTTAGGGCAATAACCTAATAAAGAAATATAGAGTATGGCCTCGAACTTGAATAATTTTCATTGCACAATTAAAGATCGAAAAAACATAATTTTTATTTTTAATAAAAATTATATCAAACTTGTGTTTTAAAAAATATTGTGAATTTTATATTTTTTTTAAATTAGTTTTAAACATTAAGTTTGTTGGAACTCTTTGCGGACCCCCTGGAATACACCTACGGACCCTTTGGGGTCCCCGAACCCCCATTTGGGAACCGTTGCTATACATCTTCTAACTAGATTTACAAGTCCTTTGTTTTATATCAATTAGTCACGTTTTATTGAATGTAATTTTATATCAATTGTAAAATTAACATCACATTTTAATACATGTTTTTCTGTAATTTTTTTGTTCTTTGCAAAATAATATTTAATAATTTATTGCATGTCTTTTGTTACAGTATTAAACTGTGCCTTAGAGATTTTGTAATTGTTTAAAAAAACAACACAAAAAAAAAAAACGCCTACACTAACACATTTAATAATAATATTCATACAAACAAATTTGCAATAGTATTTATTTATGTATTCTACTTAATAATGCTACTCGTACTACTACAGTCATAGAAATAAACCTGTAAAAATAGCAGAAAAATCTACTAAAAATTAGTTAAAAATGACCTGGCAACAAAAAAAATGTTAAATTTAGCATATTTTTTTTTCTAAATATTAATAAAATATGAACAGAAAAAATAAATCTGTTAACTTTACAAAGTTTTAGTTATATTCGATGTGAATTTTAGTTAGTTGAAAATAGCATTCTAGCAAAATTAACAAAAACGAAATAGCAAACAAAAACTGTTATATTAACAATATTTTTGTTGTATTTACCTCAAATTTAGTAGAATGCAAATTACAGCTTATTTTGCTAAAATCAACAGAAATTTTTGCTAAAAAATTGTAGATGGCTGATTTCATTCGCAATAAAAAAAACTAAACATTTTTTTTTTTAATTTAGAAATGTTAAATTTCACATATTTTAATGATTTTGTATATGTTTTCGCTAATTTTAGCAGATTATTTTGTTACTTTCAATTAACTAAAATTTAGCTCAAATATAACGTAATATTTGTTAATTCAACAGATTCATTTTTGCTATTCTTATATTGCTAATATTTAGCAAAAAAAAAAAAAGAAATCGTCTAATATTAGCAGTTTTTTCTTCAAGATCATATTTAACTTTTTTTTTAGTAACTGTTTTTTTTTTTGCTATTTTTACAGGTTCATTTCTATGAGTGTAGTCATTTAATTTCACACTTTTCGTCTCTGTTTCAAGACCTAGAAACTGAAATGCAGTAAATAGGGTGTTTAGATTATTTCACAAACAGCTAGATTTGAATTTAAGATTTTAGCAGCTTGTGCCCAATTTACACAGAAACGTTAATCTAGTAATAAAACGTAGATTAACTGCTTAAACCTTTCACAACCGATTTTTGGTTTGTAAATATATATCTATTTTGACTTCAGATTCTTGTTAGGAGTCCTTAAATTTGAAATAAGTAGGTTTACATATATGCCCCCTCTCACTGCTTCCAACAAAAATGTGGGTTCGAAAGTCAAATTTTTAAAATTTCTCTGCCTATTTTTACCACTAAAACATTTTAATAAAAAAATTGCTTTAGTAGATCTTAATCTAGTCATTTGATATAGCTACGTGCCAAATTTCGAGATTATAGCTTTGTTAGTTTGAGAGATACACCAAGCGTCCCGTTTTCGGAGATACAGGCTAATTACATAAATCGGACTTTGTTAAGAAATATCGCGACTATATTGCTCTGATGAAAAGGTTATGCATTAGGAAGATTATTTTCTAATGACTATCGATTATTTTCTAATGAACATATTTAAATAAAAATATTAGGTTTTACTACATTATCATATTTTTTATATTTATTTCAAAATGAGTACACTGTAGTGCACAATAGGTTGTCCCAAAAAAATAAAAATTTGGATTTTCTCGGAAGATCTTTCCTAATTTGGATACTCATAAGGTAAAGTATTTTTGAGAATTTTATCAGATTTTTCAGAAGTGATTTAGAGGTCGCGCAAACCGATTTTGTACCAAAAATCGAGCTTTTTGGGCTTTTGTTGAATTATTCTTGAAAATTGCTAAAAAATCGGTAATTTTTCAGCTTCTGAGTAAATATTCTTAAAGAAAATTTTCCGATCTTTAATTTTATGTGCATAAGTAATAAGTTTCGTCAGGGATTTTGCACATTTTGATACATTATATAACAGTTTTTGTAAATTTTCAACAAATATGAAAAAGAATGCTTTATAACTTTTAAAATTTGTATGAAGACTAAAAAACTAATGACGCAGTTTAAAAGATTATGAAGTTTTAAATAATTAGCAGAAAAAACAATATAATTTCTCTTACCGTTCTCGAGTTATACCCTTTTAAAGCTTTGCACCCATTGTATGAAATTTTTAGTACTATAAGATTTGGGTATCAGTTTTGTTGTAAACTTTAGATTATGAGATTTGAAAATGTATTTATTGTATGTCAAAGCTTAGTTTTAAGTGTTGTCAAGTTGTGGACAGCAAAAAAGTAGCCAAAAATCCGTTATAACTAGGTGGCACTGATATGGCTCGAACTAAAATACATGATTTATTGGATTTGGGGGAACTACAACCCTATTTTTGGCAGATAGTCTATAGGTTTAGAGATAACAAGTCACAATACAATTAAAATTTTTGTAAACTGATAAGTGGAAGATACCAAAACTTTGCGTTTAATGCTTAGAAACCTACATTTTTTTTTTCTTCTTTATTTAAATAAATTTAGATAAGTTTTGCTTAACATTAACCTACAACTAGTCTCATTTAGTGACTAACTAGTAGTTCATTTATAGATATTTATAAACCTACATGAACCAAGTAATAACAACGAATTAGTGAAAGAAAATTTAACAGAAGACATGATTGAAAATAAACAAATTCTGTGTTTTATTACAAAAGCTAGCCTAACTTTTTTGAAGCCTGCAACATTTCTACTGATTTTTTTACAAACGGATCCAGAAAAATGGGGAAAACAACAAATCATTTCAGGAAGCAAAACACAAAGTTCAACAGTTGCAAGTTGTAAATGATGTCGCAGAACGTGGTGTGGCCTTGGCTAATAGTTATATCAATATCACAACTTCTGAAACAGACTTTCAGAGTTTACTGCAGGGGGTAGAGCAGCATCGCAAGAACTCTAATAAATGATTTATAACAAATTTATTTTTCTTTGTTTTTAATATAATTGTTATGTATGAGTGGTAAGTAACTATTATTTTATTTGTAAAAACATTTTCTAAATCCAATTATTTAAAGTTTAAACCAATGCAAATCTTGTTCACACCTTATAGTATTATACATTTCATACAATGTGTACAAAGCTTTAAAACGGTATAACTCGAGAACGGTGAGAGAAAATTCATTTTTTTTCTGCTAATTAATTTAAAACTTAATAATCTATTAAACTGCATCATTAGTTTTTATAGTCTTTATACAAATTTTAAAAGCTATAAAGCATTCTTTTCCATATTTGTTGAAAATTTATGAAAAACTGTTATTAAATTGTCAAAATGTGCAAAATCATTGCCGAAACTTATTATTTATGCACATAAAATTAAAGATCGGAAAATTTTCTTTAAGAATATTGTCTCAGAAGCTGAAGAAATATCGATTTTTTACCAATTTTCAAGCAAAATTCAAAAAAAGCCCAAAAAACTCGATTTTTGGTAAAAAATCGATTTGCGCGACCTCTAAACCACCTCCGAAAAATCAGAAAAAATTCTCAAAAATTCTTAGCCTTATGAGTATTCAAATTAAGAATGATCCCCAAAATTTTTTTTTGAATGGGACACCCTAGTGCACAAGGTTAGTGAAAGGATTAATTTCAGTGCAAACATATGAAGCTAATCCACTTTTTACTAGATTAACTTTTCAGTTTTTGTTATTATTAAGTAAATATTAGCAAAGCGGCCATCTAAAGTGACATGTGATAAGGCATGAAATTCAATCACAATAGTTTTTTGACAAGCTTTTCAAATTATTCACAAAAGTTAGGAAAACTGTAGCTATAAATCAAATCCACGAGATTTCAACAAGTTTAGCATTAAAATCTAAAGCAGATTTCAATTGAATTGTAATTGGAATCATCTACAAAAAAAATTTTAAATCGAAATTTTTTAAAAATCGTAATTTTTTTATTTTAAAATTCAGTTGCTGTCACTCTAAACGCCTTATTACTATATAAAAAAAAATAATTTCTGTTTATATAAAGTAACAAAATTGTGTATATAAAGTAACAAAATAGAATGCAAATATTATGGTTGGCATGACTCATCTGGGGAATTTGCCAAGTAAAAAACGAACATGAAAAAACAAAAAATAAATGGCAATAAAAACATTTGATACCACCAACAATGACATTCCAAAGTAACTGGTTTTAGACGAAGAACTTGAAAAATTTAAATTATTTTAAGGATTTTTTTTTTTCTCAACCAAAATATTCAAAAGAATGTTGAAAATGTGTTTTTTCAGTTATAAAGTAACAATGTTGTTTTAATGATATACATTTGTATATAATTGTATATAATTTTTATTTAAAATGCAGAGATAAGTAATTATTCTCAGTACTTTTACCTTTTATTGGCTTTCCTCTGATTAAGATACTAGGGACATTCCAAAAAATTTCCATTCGATTGTAGACGTTTTTGGAATTAGTTTCGATTTCATTAAAAGTGTACAAATTGGTATTCAACATTCCTACACATAGAGAAAAATTTACCTATTTGTCCACTGAAATTCGGTTTTCTACGACTCAAATTCGGTTATTAAGAATTTTATTGGGTTGCTACAACTGAACATTAGTTTTCACAACAAAGCTCGGTTAAGTCAACTGAATTTTAGTTGCAACATCCAAAATATTCAGAAATTCCATGTAAATATCGTTGCACTAACTGAATTTATAAAACTACACTTTTCAATTCGGTTGGCACTTTATTTCTCTGTGTGTATAATATGTGTGTGCGTATTAAGTTTTTCAATGTTCGGTGTAGCTCTCGTTCTATCTTTTGACATTTTAAACTTAGAAAATACCTAATGTTTAAACTACTCTAACTTTTTAAGATTTCATCCGATTTTGAAAACTTTTATACCATATGAAATATTGGATCTTCTAATTATAGATACTTGCTAGAGATAAAATTATACGCAATTTTTTCACGAATATTTTAAAAATTAAATCTTCGATTTTTCTTAAACAATTTGTGGTGATAGATCATATTGTCATAAGGTTTCCGCACTTTTTTGGTTCCCGGTAAAGTTAGATTTTTTTTTTTTTAATTTCCCGGTATCCTTATTTTAAGTTAATAAAAATCGTTTTATTACAAAGTGTAAAATAACTTACTAACAAATTAAGCAACAGAAACAAACAAAAAAAAAAACAGTTTTAATTGAACATTTTTAGAGGAACTTGGATTATTAACTTTTTGCTTTTAAACGTAAATTCCGCGAAGAGATTTTTTTTTAATCAAGAATAAGAATTATTCTCCAGATACAAAACCAAAAAAACAAAAACATAAGATTTCATATTATAATATTAAAAATATTAATACAAGTACTCGAGATATGAGATCGAAAATTAAAACATTAAAAGTCAACCCTTAAAGTATTTAGGTGAAAAATTTTTAAACACTAAAATATCTTTTTTTTTAACTTAAGAAATAATTCTTTAATAAATTCAAAGCGTTTATTGATTCGTTACAAAGTCTCTTTCTAAATTGATTAATAAATTTCCCTGTTATCAAAAACTCTCGTTCACTTTTTACTGAAGTTGGACGAATGGTAAGAATTGCATTTCTACTTCATTTATATACCCAGGGATGAAAACTTTAATTGATTTTTGTCCAATGTAACACTTCGTAAATATGATAAAGTTGTGTCATACAAGAGCACATTGATGACTGACTTCTTCATATTTATGAAATGGTTTATAAAAATGATGATGAAGTTTCATAACATTTTATGAAGTGCTTAATAACTATTATGAAACAGTTCATATATTTTTACACATCAATTAATGTTAAAAACATCAATTGAAGGGCTTATTGTAAAAACTTGATAAGCCACATTTATTGTTTTATGGGTTTTCGCAGTTTTTTAGACATCCATTGATAAATATTTAATAGAAGTCTTGCTTAAACACTTATTACAAGTACCTATAGTATAAACGTATTGCAAAAGTCATATTTTGTAATTTTTTCAACATTTAAAAGGCGAAAACAAACTAAAAATAAAATGTGGCTTATCAAGTTTTTACAATAAGCCCTTCAATTTAAGTTAAAAATGTCCATTTAAAATTAAAAAAATATAATTTTCTATTTAAAAATTATCAATTAAAATTCCGAAATTTTATATTATAGTAATTCTATTTAAAATTAAGAACAACTCAAATAATATTTAATTAATATTTCAGAATTTTTAATAATTTTTAATAATTTCTCATATATTTTGAGTTTTTAAAAAATTTAATTACAAATAACATTTTCTATAGATCAAATCAAAAATAAAAACTTTAATTTATAGTTTCTAAATTTAACTATTTTTCTTTAAAAGAAAAAAAATTATTTTCACAAAGTTTATGAAACTTTTCTATGAAATGGTGAATGTCTATTAAAGATTTGTTACAATTAAAACTTAAAAGCCGATAACTCAGAAACATGCAGCTGTGGCAAATAGGACTTTGGTAACGGCATTGAAGAAAATATATAATTAAGAAATATTTTTTTAAAAATTTTAGGAAAACAGTTAAATAAAATACAGCGGTTTGAACCACGGATTTTGAAAAAAAATTATTTTACCCTCAAGAAGCGCACTATTTTTATGAACCAGTAAAATCACGATTAAAATATCTTTAAAATGAGGTATGAGAATGACTCACTTAAACCGTTAAAAAGATATGGGTAATTATATGCAACTAATGTTGCAAAACTTTAATTTTTTTATATAAATAATTTTTTTTATAATAACTTTTTTTTTACTATGTTTAGTAACCTTTGTTAGAGCTCCATATATTAATTTGGTAACGGCGTAGTTGAATAAATTATAATTAACATATATTTTATATACAGCGTTTTAAACAGCGAATTTTGTCAAAATGCATTTTACCTTCAAACAATTATATTTCTTATTATTCAAATAATTATATATCTTATTATTTTATTTAAAACACGAGAAGAGTGGCTTTAAAATGATGTATCTATGATTCGCGTAGCTTTAAGCGTTAAAAAGATATAGACGATTAAGACCAACTACGTTTATTAAATTATCCATTTTTTTATGTATTAAAACGCGATATTTCGCAACCGTTAGGGCAAACAACGCAACACTTGTACATTGACATCCCAGCAAAAAATTACACATTCCAAAAAGAATGTGATGCCCACACTTGCTTACATATCTCATTGCCAAATTTAGTAACTGCAATACCAAGCTCATTCCAACGATAGAGTCAAAAAAGCAAGTAGTATTGTAATCAATTCTTTAAATTTAAACCAGAAAGCATGAACTCAATAACAAAGTAATTATTTACTTAAAAGAATATAACAATGTTATTAACTTATATGTATAACTTTTTGTACTCAAGAAGTAATCATATACTTTTTCTTAATAAAAGAACGTTATTGGAAGTAGTTCCTAATTTTGAAAAACGAAGTTATACAACTTTAAAGAATTTATCTCATATATTTTTTCAAACAAATTTTTATTTGCAGGAAAATAATACTAAAAACAGAAATTGCATGTTGCCTAAATTTTGTTAAACTGTGGTTAGGTATAAATTAGGGAAGCGCACGTGAACAGAAAATTGTCAGTGGAAGTTGAAATTACTGACGTTATCGTGAGTGAGTGTAAAAAAATTTTCGAGGGTGATTGTGCTTAAGTCATATTTTTGTTTTTCAATTTTGAATTGGTCTTTTTTTTGAAAAATTTATATTTTCGTGGTTTATAGCTCCAAAATTATGACAAACCCATGTTATCATAACAATTCGATGTTTCACTTTTTAGGACTTTATTTCCGTATGAGTTTTGATCGTTATATTTGAGTGACTTAGAAGAATCACGTGTGAGTAAAAGTTGAATTTACTTATGGAACTACTTCTTTTTTTTTTAAGTGTAAGTAATTGTTATTTTTTCTAGGGAACTATTTATTTATTTTTTTGTGTAAGTACTTCGTAGTTTTACAATGGAACTATTTCTTTATTAAAAATTGTATGTAGTTCTTAAAAATATAAAGTAAATGGTTCTTCGGTAAAAAAAATAATCAATTCTAAAGAATCAATTATTTTAGTCTCACGCCCTGTTAAAATAATCGAGTAGGTAATCTAGTAAGGAATGCGTTCTGCCCAAAATGCTTGATTACAAACCCGCTTACCTTTTTGGAATTTTTTTGCTGGGATATTTATATGACATTTACCTTTCCAACCGAGTTTGGTTAAAATTGAAGGGGGTAGAGGTCGGAAACTGGATATTATTTATAATGAGTATATAATAAATTTTATTTAATTCTTCTTAGTTTAAACGAGCTTAAGATCATTTATTTATTAATTATTTATTTCCAATATTTCGTCTCCACATTGGATGACTTCTTCAGGGAAAATTATTACAATTTGAAAAACTTGTATTATTAAAACAGGTTTTTCAAATTGTAATAATTTTCCCTGAAGAAGTCAGCCAATGTGGAGACGAAATATTGGAAATAAATAGTTAACTATGCAGTACTATCGTTATTCAACTTATGCCATTACTATCGTTGGGTGTAATCCACCCCTACTTATTAGTATCTGCAATTCATATCAGTTAAATTCAATTATGCAAATTATATTTTTTTTTTCAATAATGAACTCCAAAATACAGAAAAAAATTTAATTTTATAAGTTTGGCAATTCATTTATTTTAAATAATAATTTTGTTAATGTACATCTCTCTTGAAAAAAACAAAAACTCAGGGTATCAATTATGTATCTTTTTTACGACACACGACAATGAAACGACACCTAGATCATTATCGTTTCGGTTATGGAACTAATTTTGTTTATTCATCTCATGGTTTATAAATGTCATACGAAACCGATGCAACAAAGAGTTTTACATTTACGCTGTTAAAATGAGAATGATTTAGGTGTCATTTCATTGTCGTGTGACGTAAAAAAGATACATAATTGATACCCTGCCTTATGAGTGGATTCCACCCGGACGATAGTACTACAGGGTTAATAAATAAATGATCTTAAGCTCATTTAAACTAAGAAGAATTAAATAAAAGAAGATCAAAGAAAACTTAACATTTTTAATAATTTTATGTTAACCATAGTTTTACCATATTTATTAGTATATGCGAGTTTTTCTAAGAACTAAAAATTTTTTTAAAATTGAAATACACCATACAATATTTATATTTAAAATAATACATAGACCATCCTATCATATTAAACAATATACAATCAGATGGTATAACATATAATTTAGTAAAATTGGAAGAGGAAAAAATTCGTACAATATTGTATCAAACCACTTTAAATTGTATCTAAATTAATCTAATATGATATAATTAGATGTAGTGTTATACAATTTAATCGGACCATTTTTCAAATGAAATTTTTTATAGTTAAATATGGAGTCATATTAAATTAGATAATATTATATAAGTTATTTTTAATCGGGAGCATTTAATTTGCACTTACTTATACTTAAATGAATTTTACTTTTTGCACATTCAATAGTTTTTAAATTTCAAGTTAATCAACTTTATTAAAAGTTATTTTCAATTTAAGGAAAAGTTTCAATTGCATTTTACAATGAATTATTTACCACAAAAACGTCAATTGTCATCTCTTAATTTCGGGGTTTTACAACTTTTTATAGAGTTTTTGCAGGAAGAAAATAAAAACAAAAAAAAGTGCAGGAAAAAGACAGTAAAAATCACTTACGACAAGTTGGAATTTTTCAGTTAAACTTTCACCTCTTATTATATCTACACTTAAAACATTAAAATGAAAAACTTTTGAAAAACAGAAAAAAAACAAAAAAACTTTTTAAAGTTTTTTTTTTCTTTTTTTGCAATGGTACTACTTACATATGAAAACTTAATTTTGTGTAACATATATGTCTGCATGTCTGCATCTACTTATATAAAAGTTATGGGAATTCTTGCAAATATGCATTTCTTAGAACAATAATAACATAGAATTTCCATCATTTTATAAATATTTTACATTGATGAACCTCAAAATGCAAATATTGTCTTATACTTGACAGTAGTTATTTCCTTGGAAACTAAAGTTTTTTTTTCAAAATAACATAGAAATGGTTGTACTAAAAACTATTGACATGAGAAAACTTTATGTCCATCAAACAAAAAAAAAAAAAAAAGATACATGTTCTTCATATGAGAATATTGATGTAAAATTGAAAACAACAAAACAAAATTCTAGGACGACCGACATGTAATACATAAAACATGTCAAATTGGAGCCATCCGTTTGTTAAATATCATATCAAACATTCATAATGTACAACAAACTGTATGTTAGTTACCATAAGTTAGAGAAATAGTAGCTCGAATACTGCATTACAAACAAACACAAACTGTAAAAATGCATTGAGAAAATGACAAAAAATTATAAAAAAAACAAAAAACACACAAATTTGTTGCAAAAGTGCAACTTTATGACATTTGCATATATTATACATACTATTATTAAAGAGAGAAGGATCCGGATAAAAAAAAGAAATTTGTTTCAAAAGGGAAATTCGTCTATGAGTTCGTTTGGTACATTAACAGTTTGTCCCACAGTAGGGTGGAATGGGGACTATTCGCCACTTTTTTGGTTTAAGCGATGTCATTCCCAAACCAATAAATTTTTTTTAAAAAACTATTTTTAATCTTAAAATTTTGCACATTCTGGCTTTCATTTGAATGTATAAAATTTAATGTTTTACAGAGCAACCTAAAACCGCTAAACTACCCCACCTTGTGAGGCACAATTCACAATTGGATTTACTTTCAAAGTATTCACTTTAGACGGGTTTTGGACATAATTACTTAATAGTAATGATTTTTCGTTAGATTAGGAAAGACAGCGGAAATGAGAGGTAATTTTAATACAAGTCTGATTTGATGAATCCCTTGCATCAAAATTGTTCCTTAAGGAGAGATGTAGGAGTGTCCCATATTGGTAGGTTTCACTGTATGTATTGGCTTCGGCAAAACGTTTTCCATTTGTGGATCGACCCCATTAAATATATTTCCAAAGATTTAGTAATAATAAAAAATTATGTCTTTTGATTGAAAATTAAAGAAATATGATTTGGTAATTATTTAGTAGATCATAGTAAACGGTGTAAGGTAAGTGAGGTAAGTGTGTGTGTGGGAATTAGGGTCATCATTTGAATTAATTTGCACCTATCTGGTGACCATGGTTGGGAGGGCGTATGTGGGGGATTTTTCGACCTTGTCCTCCCCCTTAAGGTTCATTTTGTGTGATAGAGATTTTTGTGTTGATTTTTTTTATTATGCTTGTCCCTGGGCTGAAGTGGTTGGTTGAAATCCGACATGGAGTACATGCCAACGCGAGCTAGCTGGCATAACCACAGCAGTGCCGCTGTATGTTGCAAAGCCCCCACGTTGCAAAACCCCCATCGGAATTTAAAAAGATATATTTTCTAATACACCAATTGAAAAAGTTATCAAAGAATATACTTACTTTCATATATTTTTTGAACCCCTCTGTCCGAGACTACCTGTATAGTTAACCCCTTAATATTGGAGGTATTAAACATGATACAAAACTGAACAAATTATTATTTAAGCTATTGTATTATCTCTCATAAATTTGGAGATAATAGGGGTAGTGTTTGCGTCACTGGCGAAAGCTCCCCATTCTACCCTACACAAGAGTATATCATAAAATTCAGCTTCAAAAAATATATC
This sequence comes from Delia radicum, assembly GCA_021234595.1. Lineage (NCBI taxonomy): Eukaryota > Metazoa > Arthropoda > Insecta > Diptera > Anthomyiidae > Delia > Delia radicum. The sequence goes on from CM037854.1 coordinate 78,637,836, forward strand.
ATGAAATCGAATTTTTAAAATTTTATTTAAAAAATTAAAAAAATCGAAAAATTGCATAACTTTGAAAGTTGTTATCGGATTTCTCTAATTAAAAAAACATTCGATTAGTACGATTATTTTATTTAACAGAAATTCCTTAAAAAATACATATTTTAAAACATATTTTGTATACAAATGTATTTTTCACAAAAATTTTGGAAATTATTTTCCGAATGAAATTTTTTTTAAAATGGATTTTGGAAATTGCTTTCCTCCTAAAAACTCTTTAAGGCACGGATAAATTGAAAATTTAACTTTTTTATATGAAATTAAAAAAACGCCTTTTTTGGAGCGATATTATCTAATTATACGGAAGTTTTTCAACGAAATCATTTTTTTTTTTTTTAGGTTTAGCTGCCCAAAAAATTAAATTTTGATGCAAACAGTTCAGGCTTAAACGATTTTTAAGATTTCGAAGATAAAATAGCTTGTTAAGGAAAACTCATAATTATGAAAACTTTCGTACTGAAAGTAAATTTCTTTCTTTTGAAAACGACCATACCCTTGGATTCAATGTTACCAATATTAAATCCTGCGTACTTTTTTCCGAAAAAGCATTCGCCTAAATTTTCAATAAAGATTTTTTGTTTATATCAGATTATTAACCCTTTCACTATCGACTTTTTGTTTGTAAATATATTTCTATTTTGCCTTCAGATCCTTGTTAGGGGCCTTTCAATTAGAAAAAAATGTTTACATGTATGCCCGCTTCCCCTTCTAGCCACCTAAAAGTGGGCATGAAAATTGAATTTTTGAAACTTCTCAGCCCACGTTTACCACTAAAACATTCGAATAATCAATCTAATGTTCTGGTCATTAGATGATGTTACATGCCAAATTTCGTAATTATAGCTTTCTTATATTAAGAGATACAACAAACGCCCCATTTTTTCAAGATAAAGGTTCATTCAAAAATCGGACTTTCTTAACAAATATCGCTACTTCATTGCCCTGGTGAACAGTTTATCCATATAATGATTTTTGTTCAGTGGCCATTCATTGTTCATGGTTCATTAGGATATAATGAACATATTTACACAAAAATATAAAGTTCTAGTTCATTATCAAAATTTTTATATTTATTTAAAAATGTGTACACTGTAGTGTACATGGGTGAAAGGGTTGAAGTGTTAAAGAAGCAAAAGCTTTTAAATTTTAAAATTTCTTTCTTGTTCTTGTCTTTTTCTTACCCTTTTTCTTTTTTTTTTTTGAAAATAAATGCTACTGCAGTTTTTCCTACAACGTTATTTCGAACACATTTTTTAAGACACTTAGAATAATATGTAGGTAAACCATACTGCAAATGTAGTTAAAAACAAATGAAATTTCACTTAAAGAAAGAATGACTTACATTTCAGTAAATTCAACTAACATTGTCATTTGTTTAAAATTACTAACAATTGTAGTAAAAATGAAAGTAAAAATGTTAGTAAATAATACACAAACATTTTTTTTTTTTTAATTTTTTTAATAACAAAAAACAATTGTATAAAATGTATGTATAATCATAAAACAGTCATTTGATGTGGTTTGTTTTTTTAAATGAACTACATGGTTAGTAATAAATTTAATTTGTTTTGCAAATGCCTGACATTTACATTAAAAATAAAGAAACTACACATTTTTAAAGCAGAAGTTCCCTGAGTATAGTTTTAGCAAAAAATTTTACTAAGTTTTTTCTATTAGTGACAAAATTGCTCAAGCTAAGCATAACTTATATCAAATGTCTTTTTACTTTTCATTATATTTTTCCTATGAAAATCATGACATTTTTTAAGAAATTTCTAAAGAAGATTTGAGTTTAATTCGCGATACTTCCCCTATGAATCACATTTTTACACACATCCCGGTGTAGAAAATCATTAAAATATAAGTGATTATATAAGTACATATTTGGTAATGGCAAGAACTTACAATTGTCATTACAAATCTCATTACTTTTTTATTGGGTTGTCGTGCAAAATAATGAATAAATAAAATAGAAAAATATGTGGTTACCTGTACCTACCCATATGGGTAAAAATAATGTTTATACTCATTATTTTTAATTTTAAAAAACTATTTAATGAAAAAAATTTTTTTTATTGAAAATTGTATTGGCAAACCACTCCTATTTTTGCAAAACCCACCGTGTTAAAAATAACTAAAACTACAACTAATATTGTACTAGAAAAACACTATTTTGTTTGCAAAACAAGTGTTTTGCCAGTACCACCTGGTTTTTACGTTCAGGGTTGACAACTTTTACGTTTTAAGTGGAGACATCGCCACAGGGCAAATTTTATAATGTATTTTAGTGCAGTGTTATATTAAACGTCATATAGACAGTCGCAATCAATTTGGAATTAATATTTTATTATATTTTATTAAATGCTTGTAAATTGTAGTTTTTCATATAAAAATTCTTTAAAAACATAAAATTCAAAATTACAAAAAATCAACAAAAGTGTATTTGTATTTATAAATCATCATTGTTAGTGCGAAATTAAAAAAAAAAATTTTGCACAAAAACGCTCTATTAGGCATCTTTAATATTACAAACAGAATTTTGTAATTTATTTCTATGTACCAACGTTATGCCAACGGTGGCAAGTTCGTTTAAAACAACGGTTGGCCACTGTTATCAATCGGGTAACAGGGCAATGCTGTCAAGATTGTTAATCCCATGTTCTGCCAACGCATAATGGACTGTCGCCGACGATTCGCCAACACTGTGCCGATTGCATTTTTCTGATTGGGTACTTTCCAGCTTACAAAAAATCAAAAATATATACTTACTAGAAGTTAAAAAATAATGAGTTTAAAAATAGATTTTCAAAAAATGTTTGTTTACAACAATGATAAAAACTATGTACTTATGGGTAACGCATTATTTCTTGTATTGAAATAACAGGAAAATGAACTACTTATTAGTACACTCAGGGTAAAAATTTTCATGATATTGATGAAATTTTTTCATAAATCGTTTGGCATCAATTCATCAAATGTATGAAGTTTTAATAGATATGATGAAGAGCTTCTTAAAAATTTATGACAAATGCTTCATAAATCTTGATCATTTCATAAAAAAGTTGCATAAAATGTGTGTACATATTTTGTTTATTTTCCTATCAATTAATATTCAGAATTTCCATTTGCAATATAGAAATTATCAATAGAAACTAAGATTTTTCATTTGAAATTAAAAAAAAAATGTAATTTAGATTTTCTATTTTTCTAACTATAATCACATCAATTGAACGTCAGAAATACTAATCAGTTGATGTGTTCTTAATTTTATACGGAATTTTGTGAATATTTATTTTTTCTAAATTTCGGTGGAAATTAAAGTTCTTAATCTCAATTCATGTTTAATTAATTGAAAATCAAAATTCTTAACTTCAAAGTTTTTGTTTGAATATTAATAATAATTGCAATTGATATTTTCTGAAGTTCAATTTGAAATTCAGGCTTTTATTTGATATATTCTGATATTTAGGATTTTAAAAATAATATAATAAAAATAAATTTTCGTTATTGGCCGTAGCCTTTAATGTGTTTGTACGTTAGCAAAGAAAAAATTTTTCATTTCATAAAAATTTATAAATTTCCTTCATCATATTTATAAAGCGCCTTATAACATTTATGAAGCATTTTATGAAAAGCTATGAATCTTTCTCACATTTCTAAACATTTCATAAGTATGATGAATCTTGTCATCAATTCGAACTTCCATGCAACAGCTTCCTTCATATTTATGAAGTGTTACATTGGACGAAAATCAATGCAGTTTTTCATCATATTTATGCAGCTTTTTCTTAGAGTGTATGTCCTTATTATTTGTGATAAAGTAATGTAGAAATTAAGCTGGTGTCTTTCATTACTGGTAGTGAGAAGGTTAATGACTTGTCATGACATTTTCTACACTGGGATGCATAAAGTTTTACATTAGACGATTGTTACTCTAGTCAAATGTGTCAAATTGCAGTTTATATGACAGCATATCACTCTTTTAAGTTCTTTTGCTATTTAATTTAAAGTTTTGTGCATATAAAATGTTAAAAATTATTTAAAAGTTTATTTAAATTTTAAAACAAATTCAATTTATTATACAAATGTTAAAAAAAAAACTTGTATGCAGATTTTAATATAATTCGAAAGAAGATTTTATTTTTAATGTCAAGATTTGTTTGCAACATAGATGTAATCTGGCATTTGATTTGAAGTTAAATCAATGGTTATATTAAAAGTTTTATGTTAAAACTTTTAAATATAAATTTGTTTCGTACACTCATAAAAAAAACCTGTACAAATAGTTAAAATTTCTGCACTAGCAGAATTTTCAATGAACTTGAGAATCACACAACACAGTCTGCTAAATTTAGATGACCTAAATTTTAAAAGGTCTAAATTGGAGTTGACAGTTGTCGTTAAATTTACTAAGAATTAAGCTAAATCATTAAAAAGTTTAAGCTGAATGAACAGAAAATTTTTGATAAAAACATCTTTCCGGATCTGACCAGAAGCAGTAACATATTTATTAAGGGGAATATAAGTATTTTGCTCTATCTTTCTTACTTTCCGAGATATAGCCTATTTCAAAATAAATAAAAATATGAGAAAATAACATCACCTACAAGTGGGACTGATAGCGAAGACACACAAAAAAATAATGGTTTTAAAATAATTGTGGCTGAAATTAACTGGCAAAATTTGTAAATTTGAGAATCACGAATTTCAAAATTTTAGCTAGAAAAGTAAGTTCAAATGCGGATGGAATTTGTTCTTGTGGTAAGCTGAGATAACTAATAACTTTAGCTAAATAACTGATTTAAACGATAACAGCAGAAAAAATGGGCTTAATACTAACACATTTAGAGAATAAAAAAATATGCTGACTTCCACGATACCTCACAATTTAAATCGAGGGCCTTTAAATTGGAACTTTTTACACAGATACTGCATAGAGCCCATAAACCATCCCATATTCAGTTTTTAAAATTTTTTAAATTTAAATACTTTTAGAATTTTTTTAAAATTAAAATCGTGAAAAAATTGATAATTTTTTGAAAATTTATAGACATTTGTTATAGGCTCCATAGAGAATATATGTTTTTCATATAAGGAAAATCGAAAGACATGAGGTCAAAAAATGGCAATTTTTTCATTATCTATCAAAGAATGAGTGATATACAAAAACTTGATTTACGAGGACGGATCAATAAGTGCGTGACTTTTCGAACTTCCCTCGTAGTCATATGAAATGCAACACTGCTTCCCATCAAGTACCACCTGTTAGTAGACTACTGTCAAATTTTGAGCAAGTTCCGTCATTTACTTTGCGTTTAACAGCTGTTCAAAACATACAACCTCGTGGATTTTTTTAAAATGGAAAAAAGTGAATTTCGAGTGCTCATTGAACATTATTTTTTGCGAAAAAAAAAACCTTCAATCAAACCAAGGAAAAGCTTAATAAATACTATGGGAACTCTGCAGCATCGATTTTAATGGTAAAAAAGTAGTTTACTGACTTTCGTTGTGGTCGCAAAAGTACAAATGACGCTGAACGTCAATACACCCGAAAATGTCGAAAAAATCCACGATATGGTGTTCGTTGATCGAAGAGTATAAGTGTGTGAGATTCTTGATGCCATAGGCATTTCATATGGCAGTGTGGTTTCGATTTTAAATGATCAGTTTTTTGGGATTCACGCGGGATAATCCACATCGATTACCTTCAAAAGGGAAAAACAATAAACGGCGAATATTATGACAACTTATTGGACCGATTTAACGAGGATTTAAAAAAAAAACGAACCCAAATGGCTAAGAAATGCCTATCTTATGAACCTTGAAAAATCCTATTTTTGGAAGGGATACACAAATTGGAGAAACGTTGTATTGAGATTATGTTGAAAATATTTTTATTTTTTTTTGCAAAAAAAACAGTATTTCATTAAAAAAGTCACTGACTTATTGATCCGCCCTCATATATCTCAAACAAAAATCATGCCTTATATCACCAATATTACAAGCGCTTAGCTGGATACTTTCCCTACCGAAAATGTTTTAAAGTAAGCAGCGTTTTTTGCTGGGATAACACATAACTTGACCAACCATTCCACTTTTTAAAGGCTAATAACGTCTTGCATTTTTTCCTGCTTTGCAATCTAAATATAGGAAAAAACAAGCATACTATTAAATTATTTCACAGCAAAAACTAAAATCGAGTTTCAGTTAAAATATTTGTTGATTCACTTAAAAGTTTAATTGAGTTCGGTCATATTAAAGGAATTGTAGGATCAATTAAAGTAATTTGTAACTATTTAATTGATTTTATTTACAATTACAGTTTTAATCATATCTATTAAATACTCAATTGAATATTGTTTTTAATTTCAAGCAAATTTTAATTTAAATTTTAAAATTTTACTATTAAAAATTCAATTAAAATTTCCAAACAATCGCCAATAATTGGGGAAATCGCTGAAATAAAAAAATCGCTAAAATTTTAAAAATTTAAAAATCGCCAACAATTTAAAAATCATCAAAATAGAAAAAAGCCAAAGTTGGTGAAAAGTTGCTATCAATAGGAAATTTTTTTTCAATAAATTTCAAATAAAAGCTAATATCCCGATGAAAAAAGTTACAATATAGGAATATATAGTCATATATATAATTGCATATCACATCATATATCAGGTGATTCTAAATATTTGCATATATAACTTTATCTCATTAGATCCCATGAAATCTCATTTGCTACCATTTGAGGCGAAAAATTGGTAATTTATAATTTGTGTTTCATTCAAAAAGTCACTGACTTATTGATCCGCCCTCGTACTTTGAAATTTTTAGTGTTTTTCCACTAGATTTGCTTTAAAATCGAGTTTACAGAAGAACATTTATGAGATATTCTAAACACGCTGTATCTCATTAAATTGATTGCTTTCAGTTATTGATGATATTATTTCAATATTACAATATCAGTCAAAGTAATAAACACATACAAAGAAAACAACTAACACATACATACATAGTAAAGTCTCTAAGGGTTCAAAATCTTTTGTATATTGATCAAGGTCAACTTTTGCAAAAAAAACCAAAATGTCATTAAACTTGTAGCAACAATAATAAAAAATTACAACAACAACAACAAAAAAGACAACAACAATTTTTAACAATCAAATAAATATTGAATGATATTTATTGTTATATTGTATTTTGTCAATTGTAATGATAATCGTATTGTTTGCTTGGCGTTTCTATTTTTTGCTCATGTTCTCTCGAGAGTAGGAGTGAGGCAAAAGTTCAAAAACATTTTGAACAATAGAATTTGCAAAGAAAAGTTTGTTTTGTGAACAATAAGTATTAATTTAATGAAAAGAGCATTATATTATTTTAATTTTTGTTGGTTGTAAAAAAACAAAAATTTATCATGGGAATTATGGCAAGACAAATTTGCCAATGAACTTAATGTTAAAGCTTAAGTTAATTTTTCCAAAAAAAAAAAAAAAGTTTCAAATTATGAAAAGTTATTAGGAGACTACTAAGAGAAAAAATAACTGACCAAACAATGAGTCAAGGATTATAAAAAAAAACAGATAGATACGAGTGAAATAGAAATGTTTAAGGAAAGCATCACGATTAAGAACAAAACAAAAATGTGTTAAGGGAATTTTGTCAAAGAATGACAAGATAAAACACTCATTTTCCAAGACATTGACAATTTTAGCGTATTTTAAATAAAATTTCAAAAAAAAAATTAATAATTGTACTTACATATGTATTTCTAACAAAATTTGTCCTTATTCAATATTTTGTATTAAAAATCTTTTAAAATGCTTACCTAAAATGAAACAAAAATAAATAAATCATATTAGGCATGACATCAACAATTTCAAATAATTTCCATACAAATTAAGTAAAATAGAATTATAATTAAAAAAAAAGCTTTGTATAAAATCACAAAAATACCACTTGTAATTTAAATAAATTATATAAACAACCAAATATACACTCAAATAAAAAAGTTAGTAAAGTCAGCAAAAAATTTTGCTGAGTCGGCAAAATTTTAGTCAGGAGGATGCTTGCAAAAAAAAATGCTAATGTCAGCAAAATCTTTTGCTGAAAATCAGCGAACTGATTTTTAGCAACAAAATTAGTAGATTCAGCAAAAGTTTTGTTAAAACTTAGTGGATTAGAAATTAAAAAACCCTTGCTAAAAATTAATAACATTTTTGCTGAATATTAGTAGAATGAAAAAAACTCAAAAAATTTGTAGAAAATTTTTATTTTGTTAATTTATTTTGCTGAAAATCATAAAACATATTTTTGTGATTCTTTTTAAAATAATTTACAATGCGTTACAAAATATAAAAATTTTCATACTCCCACATTGGCGACATGAATTAATGTAATATCTGCAAATATATAGAAATAATTATACATAACATAAACAAAATTATCGTACAACTACTTACATCAATGGTTGGCTCAATGATGCTATCTTTTAAAGGATCGCTAATGCCGCAGAGAATTATAGAAACGAAACGAAAAAGTAACAAAATGTAACATATACAACCCTTTTTTCGCAATAAGAAAAAGGAAACATAAAAATCTTTCTGTCTACCTGTTGTATATTTGTTTGCAACTTGACCACTCAATTTGACTACAAATACACATTTAATCTTTTTTAAATTTAAATATTTTATTTTGTCTTTTATTTAATTAATAGACAATTACTTTCACAAGCCGACGGAAACACAAAATTTAAGTTGTTTCAATCCACAATTTTGTTTTATGTATTAAAAACAGATACAAAATCTTCCATGGTTGATTTTTTTTATATGTCGTACTAGAGTTGTACTTTTTAGCATAATTTTCATCGTCACTACTACATATTGATATCTAATTCATTCTGCGTATAACTTTTAATCTGGTTGTCGTTCACACTATTGATGTGCTAATCAGCACAATTTTTTTAGCAAAATAAATTAGTAAAACATTAGTAGAATATTAGTAAAACATTAGTTCAAAACAGTTAAGCGCTGACTTAGTATAACTAAAATTTCAGTTTAAATCTTAATTTTAGCAAAAAGTTTGCTGAAAAATAGTATACCTGATTTACAAGATGTTTTACTAACTTTTCTACTAACTTATTTTTTTGAGTTTATAACTACACTGTGCAACTCGAAAAATAACATACATAAAATGTATACATCAAATTAAAAAAATCCGATATTTTATCTTAGTTTTTGTATGGTAACTAAGTGCATAAAAGACCATCTTTAACATTGGAGTATAAAATTTGGTTAATAAAAGTGCAGCATTAACAAGTAAATCCACGTTTTTTCTTATGCTCAGCTCCAGAAATTAATATAAAGTGACATTTCATATGCTCATATGCTATGATGTACAAGTTAATGAGATTGTTGTTTTTTGCACACTGATGCGTATGAAATTTCCACTTATATTAATTGCTGGAGCCGCGCATGTACTATATTTTACAACTTTTGCACATTTTATCATCCCATTTCGCAATCGATCAAAGTTTTATTATTTATTTATTTAAAAAGTTATCAGTAAACTTTGTATTTTAAGGAATATGCATTTATACTGCAATGAAATATTTTTTTTTCACTGATTTGACCATTTATTAAAAAAACAAACTACACATGAATACTGGTTTTCTGTACCAGTTATTATTTTCATTTAAAATTTTCTTTTTACAAAAAAATTCTTTATCTGAACAAACAAGTTACTGATAATAAAAATTAAAGAAAAACTATTGTTTTTAATTACTTGGGCGTTAATTTTTGATAGTTAAAATAAAAATAAAATGGTTTATTTTTACGGATTTGGGAGTTTTTTTTTTTTTTTAAATTTCAGTTTTTTTTTGATAGTAAAAATAAAAGAAAATAAAAAAATAAAAAAAATAAAAGAAGCAAAAGATTTTCCTGACTTAGCAACCACAGTCCTGACTAAAACTTGCTTTACTTGTTTTTTAGTGTACTTTTTTAGTCTTATTCAACACAGCCTTGGCGAAAAAAATGAAAACTTCAAACGGCCATAAAATTTGACTGTACCCACCACAGGACAAACCCCTTTGGGGGTTTTACTATAATAACCTAATACATTCATCTGGCATCGGAATTATTAGCCCCCAAAAAAAGTGTTGTGCAGTGTATTTTGTGTTTTCTAAATGAAATGTAATGCATCACTAATTAAGTTTTGAATTAAAATACGCAAAATTAAATTTATGAATAATTTTAACAGAAACAAACTGTATTTCAATTCATTTGCTATTTAGGAGAAGAAGAAAAAAGTAAAATTAATTCAATTAACGTTGCAAACAATTTGGTTTTATAAATATGCAATATACATAAAGGGTCCGCCAAATAACATTTTTTTTTTTGAAAATGCTATAAAAAAAAACTACTGAATATTTTCTCAAATTTCTTTTTTTATTTGAAAGTACAATCCTTCCGGTTAATAATGGAAAATAATTTCATTCAAATGGCTGCCTCGGCTGGCCATGCAGTATGAGCTTCATCTGAAAAGATGATTTTTTTGGCAAAATCGGCATCGGAAAAAAAACGTTAGATGGTGGACTCTTTATATAAACAATTAATAAATAACATGGTCAATAGTATGCATTATTGCATTAAATAAATTTATTAATGCCGAAAAATATTAAAAAAAACACGAACAGTTTTTGGGAAACAATTTTAAACATATTAACAACAGATGAGTTTTTGTTTGTTGAATGGAAAACACACAAAAATATAATAAAATTTTTAGAAGGGGTTTCAAATTAGTATTTAAAACTAAATTTCTTTTTGACATTAAACAAAAAAAAAATAAAAAAATTTGCCGAAATGAAAAAACTACAAAATTTAAAAAAATCACTGCATTTAAAAAAAAAGTCGCCAAAAATTGGAAAATAATTGTCAAAATTTAAAACATCGATAAAATTGAAAAAATCGGTAATATTTGAAAAATCTATAAAAATACTCCTATATTGAAAAAAGCATATGTTAAAAAAGTCGCTAAAATTATTTTTTTTATTTATTTATTATTTATTTACACAGAAATAACTAAAAACGGGTTTCAATTAAAATTTTATTGAATCAATTAATCTTTTAATTGATTTTGCACCTACCACTGAAATGATAGTATTAACTAAAAAAATTTGCAGACAGTTTATTAAAACTCTTTTCAGTTAAAATAATAATAATATCAATTAAAAAGAGTTATTGTTTTTCTTTACAACCTCAATTAAAAAGTTTAGTTAAATTGATTAAAACTTTAATTGAAACTTGAGAAGAAAACAATGGTAGTTTTAATTGAAATCTCGTATTTTTATATTTTTGTTATATGCCCCCCATTAAATAAAAAAAGAAATGTAGGTTTGTAAATTAAATTGACACTTTATTTATAATAAAATGAAAGCTTTTTAATATAAAAATTTATTATAAGAAACAAATAAAAGTAAAGACAAAATTTTGGTTTTGCTTGTCTTGTCTTGAACTTTTTCTTGTAATTGAATTGCTTTCTTAAAAAAATCACACGCACTTTAAAATTACAGTTTAACGACACTTATACTTATTGAAAATTTAATTATTTACAAAAATAATAGTTTAATTGTCCTTTTTCGATAAGGTTTATTTAAATCCACATGTGCACTTTTGTTACCACTGATAAAACACGAAACTTAATTAAGTTTTCGTGCGTACGCGAATATCTTAACAAAAAGAGTGTTGCAAACTCTAGTGAAATAACTACGATTTTGCGTGCATTTGAAATCGGTAAACTATTCAACTTATTAAAAGTTAATCATTTGCGATTTTATTTTTTTTTTATTTACAAATTAAACAATATATCGATATAATTAAACCTTTGTTTGATTATTTAATCTAAATAAAATAAAAAAAAAAATAGTTTGCCAAATTTTTAAAAGTTTTGTTTACATGTTGTCAACACTGTATGTATATATTAGAAAATTCAATAAATGTTTAAATTGAATCAATTTAAAAAAATTGTTTAAATTGCCATTGATATTCAAATCATTGATTAATTAGATATTGTTGGCCCATAATTTTTTCTGTGTATTATTAATTAATAATCATATTATTACAAATTATAAGCTATTACCCTAACCGAGCACTAGCTACTATGGCCTTAGACGAGTTGTAGCGAAAACAGACCAGTGCCTCTGGTGGGAATCGAACCCACTACCCCCGCACTGATAAGCCAGCACGCTACTAACTAGTCTACCGCTACTAACTTTGCCCATGTTCAAAATTTATGTAATTTTTTTTTTTTAAATTTTGACGATTTTTTTTTTTAATTTTTTAATATTAGAGATTCATTTCAATTTTGGGCAATTTTTTTCATTATTGTATTGTTTTTTTATTTTGACAATTGTTTCAATTTCTACGATTTTTTTTGCATTTCTAGTATTTTTGTAAATTGTATTACATTTTATAGATTTTTTTATTTTGACATTCTTTTTCATATTTTGGCGAGTTTTCCAAAATTTACTAATGTTCGCTAAAATGAACCTTTGATATATTTTCATATTTTTTTGTTTTATAATTTTTCAACATGTTTAACAAAAAACAAAAAAATGCAAAAAATTAATGCTGTGATTGACAAACTGGCTTAACTCGCTAAGGAGTGATGCTACGGGTAATAGTCTGAGGTATGGCTGTGGGTTTAAAACTCACTACGACACAAAGTTAAAAGTTTTTCATATAGAAACATTTAACAATATAAAATACTTTCTTCAATTGACACATAAATTTAACACTGACGAGTTCTTGTAGGGAAGGAAACTGCGGCAGTCTGGCATATGCATTATGTCCTATAAATTTTTTAATATAAATGTTTTCTTCTGTTATACACAGAACTTTTTAATAAACAAAATAAAAATTTGTTGTCGATCTTGGGCTACGTTTCTTCTAAACGTGTTTTGCACGTGTTTTAAAACAAAACATGTTTTGTATTAGTTGTATAACTTAAAAATGCGGGATTTAAGGCAAATTTGTGAATTCGGTTCATATTCCGGTCGTTTTTCGAATACAATTGTTCGGTACAATTGTGATCGTCGGTTAGCAATCGATGTGCTTCAGTGCATCCTCCCGCAAATAATGCTTTGTTGGCACAAAATTCGACACTTTCAAAGCTTCAAAATCTTTCAAAACTTTATTGTTTAAACTATTTCGTTCAATGACTAAGTGATAATAAGTGACCAAGCTAATAATAAATACCAAGCTGTACATTTCTATTGTTTTTATTAAAACAGACATTGATATAAGACTAAAGAAAATCCCACAAAAATTTTTTGTTTATTGATGATTGAAGTATATAACAAAAACTTACTTCAAAAAACAACTTCATTCCCTATGGGGAATGAGGAGTCAAATGACCTAAAAGTGACTGGTTAAAGAAGGACTTACATAGGACTGGTATAATTTAATACTGAAGTGGGTTAAGTAGTGTCAACTGTCCTAAAATTACCAATCCTGTGACTGGTATAAGGAGGACATACCACTTAACTAGAATGCTTATTAACAGGAAAAAGTCAGTTGGCCAGAATTTTACCTAATGGAAGCTGTTTAGTTTTCGTTTATTTTTATGCCCATCTTTATGCCCATCTTTGGTTAGTCCTGTGGCATGCCACAATGTGGTTTAAAGCAGGACAAATGACTCCCTCCTATGACAAGCCCATGTTAAAGTTGTCAGTTGTTTACATAGAAGAGGGTTTAGCAGAGGACCGGTTTCTGGCACGAAGGGACCGATCCTGTGGCACACGCAGGACCGGACCCATTCCCCATAGGGTTGCGTTTGGTGTGAGAACTTTTTTTAACGACCGCGAAAAAGTAAGATCATGGTTCTTAATAGTTTTTCAAGGCCTACACGGCTATGCCATGTAATTTTTGTTATTTAAAAAAAATTCATAGAGTTATAACCCATATACCCATTTATGAATAAACAATTGTTTGAAACAAAATTTTTTTTTTTAAATGTTGCCTAATTAAAATATTTGTTAACCTACTCCCATCTTTGCAAACGATATATTATTATATATAATTTTAAAAGTACTTAACCAAGCTTTTCAATTCACCGGATCCGACATGCACTTTTCCGTAAGCGTACAAAACATTTGAGACCCGCTCACTTTATAAGGGCGTGCCCGCCAACTAAATAACACACCGTTGAACTCTCAAGAGGAGTCTACCGATGGGTTCTCTCCGATTTTAATGAAATTTGACCACGTGATAAATAAGACAAAAATAAGGGATACGTATTTTATCATAGCGGCACTATCTCACGTGTAAGGATTAAAAGGTGGGGCCAAAGTTAATATATGGAAACATGTCAATATTACTTGTGTGTTAGTGTTGCCATTTATTTAAAATATTTATACTATTAGTTAGAAAACTCTTCGGAGAAAGTCGCATAAAAGTCAAACAATTACGATTTTCGAAAAAAGTTCAGACACTCCCTCGATTAGATATAATAGGCATTAACGTAAATATTTTTAGCTTAATCCGACTATAATTCTTTAACAAAACGCCAGTTTTAATATCACATAAAACACATTTTTTGAATAACAAGAATACTTGAATATTATCGGACATGTTTTGTATAACAGTTAATTCGGCTCCAAAAGCTCCTTAATTTGGTACCCCATATGTCTAAATTTCTCCGAAGCAATTAGAAATAGGCCGAAAAAACGAAAAATGGGGGTATTTTTTTGACCCTTCTTTTTAGACCCTAAACATGAGATCGGGCCGCTGAAAAAAATAAGTGTCCCAAATTTCATTAAGATCGGAGAGAACCCATCGGGAGACTCCCCTTTTTAATGGATGCACAATTATGCAGTCATTTCCGTTAGTTTTATTTGAGCAAAAAATTCACTTTTTTCGATATTGATAACCCATATTTTTCACTGTTATAATACTGGAAAGTAAATCTCAAAGTACGCCTTGTCAACTGCATTTTTCCTCAGGAATAATTTTGGTCATAAGTTGTTTTTTCGTAACTCACACTGTTTTCGAGAAAATTGTAAAATTTATAATTTATGCAAATTCAAAAACAAGTTTATGCTAAAAGTGCTTCATTGAAGTTTTTGATTTTTATCGCAAAATTGTTCTGACACAATCCAAAGACATAATCCGGGAAAACATTTTTGGTGTTCGCACTTTTAGATTCTGTCCTCTTCCGGCTAGGCGTGACAAGTTAGGAATTATTTCAATACCAATTAAAACTTTGTGAATAAATATAACAAATGAATTATTGAGGAAAGAAATTTATCAGAATTTTTAATCAAATCAAATTAATTCATTTGAAGCTCTGCCAGATATTTAAAGTATAACTATTGTACACATTTTATTTGTCTGGTTTATTTTAAAGCAAATATCAAAATATTGAATATAATTTGGAAAAATTCCCAATGATTTTTGTTTTTGTATTGACCTAATTAGCAATTTGGTTTTTTTTTTTTTTTTTTGATTTTTCTAAAAGTTTAATTAAAATTTTACTGCTACAGAAATGCAAAACAATTCAATTTGAAATTCATGAATAAATTTTTCGTATTTTAATATTTAATAAATTTCGTTTTAAATATTTAATAGTATTTAAGGGAGCAAAGTTACTCTAGCACAAAGGCTCTTTATAGGCATCTGGCAAAAAAAAAAAAAAAAAAAAAAAAAAAAAAATATTTACCACTACTGGAACCACTGAAAAGAGGAATTTTAATTTTGTTCATTTATTTGGTGCTGGGTTGTATTAAATACATTTTATTTTCTTGGTTTTTGTGTGTTGTTTTTTTTTTTGGCTGTTTGTTGCTCATTTTATGGCTTAATTTTTAATGGTTTTTTATTTGGCAACATATGGATTTTATTGTTATTTTTTGCACAAAAGTTTTTTATTTTTTTTCATTTATTTTTTCATTGGCGTATACGGCATCCAATTATTGTGTGGATATATTTAGTACGGAGGCCATTTTTAAGATTTCTTATTATTTTTTTTTTGGTAACGTTAATTTCAGTATTTTTAGAGAGCTCCAACAGATATTAATCTTTAAACATTGTATTTTATATGATTGCTCATTTAATTTTGTTCATTATTTTTAAATTTCTTTAACTGTTTTTCTTTTAAAAATTAATTCTATGATTTTATAATTTACAAATTATTTTAGGAAACAAAAAGATGAAATCATTTGAAGATATAACGTTGATTGCTGTTTTAAAATAATTAACTTTGATGAGTTAACATGATGTTATGCTTTTAAATTGCTCTTGAAGGCAAACCAAATAGTTTCGAAATTGATTTGCTCTAACTTCACAGGAGAAAATGTTCAAAATTTCCCTCATTATACATTCATATTGTGAAAAATTTAATTTTTGTGGAGTATTCGAATTTAGGAATAATTTTTTCAGTATTGTACCATTTTAGCATTATTTTTGACCAAAATAGGTTAAGGTATTTACTCTCTTTAGTTTTTTTCAGTGATTTTTTGTTTTACATTTCGATAGTTTAAACTTTTTTCGATATAATCTTGGAGAAAAACTCGCAGAAATCAAAAGATATTAAGTTCTTCCCCTTTATATTCACTTTAAATGCCTTTTTCTCAAAACAACATATTGAAAATCGAACGCCACTGTGCAGTAATGCGTTTCAGAGCTGCATTTTTAGTACTATACAAAATAAATGTAAAGCGATTAAATGCAGCACAGAAGGGAATATAAGCATTTCCGCTTTTTTGGATTTTCGCTACTCTTAAAGTGGAATATGAAAACTCATTGAAATTTGAAAACTTATTAGAAAAAAATAATTTTTTTCCAACAAAAAAAAAAATCTGGGCAAAATTTTAAAAAACTATCTACAAGGGCGGATCAATAAGTCCGTCATTATTCGAACTTAAGTTATATGAAATGCACAAAAGACCTACATTGGTCGCGGTGCATAGTGCCTTCTGATCTAATCCATATGAAATGCACACTGCTCCCATCAAGTACCACCTTTAATGGACTACTGTAAAATTTTGAGCAAGTTCCGCCATTTACTTTGCGTTTAACAGCTGTTCAAAACATATAACCTCGTGGATTTTTTTAAAAATGGAAAAAAGTGAATTTCGAGTGCTAATTAAACATTATTTTTTGCGAAAAAAAACCGTCAATCAAACCCAGGAAAAGCTTGATAAATACTATGGGGACTCTACACAATCGATTAAAATGAAAGTCAGTAAACCGACTTTCGTTGTGGTCGCAAAAGTACAAATGACGCTGAACGTTATGGACGGGCGATTGAGGGCAATACACCCGAAAATGTCGAAAAAATCCACGATATGGTGTTGGCCCATCGAAGAGTAAAAGTGCGTGAGATTCTTGATGCCATAGGTATTTCATATGGCTGTGTGGTTTCGATTTTAAATGATCTGTTGGGTTTAAGAAAGCTGTCTGCAATATGGGTGCCGAGTTTGCTCTCAATTGTACCTAAACGTTATCTAGGCAAATAAAGTGATGGCAACAGTATTTTGGGATGCACGCAGGATAATCCACATCGATTACCTTCAAAAGGGAAAAACAATAAACGGCGAATATTATGCCAACTTATTGGTCCAATTTAACGAGGATTAAGAAAAAAAAAAACGACCCCATATGGCCAAGAAATGCCTATTTTATAGACCTCGAAATTTTTTTTTTTTTTTGAAGGGATACAAAAATTTGGGAAACGTTGGACTAAATGTATTGAGTTTAAAGGAGATTATGTTGAAAAATTTTTTTTTTTTTTTCCAAAAAAAACTGTGTTTCATTCAAAAAGTCACGGACTTATTGATCCGCCCTCGTACGTTTAACACTGCATTTTTTAGTACTCTACAAAATAAAACGATTGAAGACTGCACAGTAGGGCGTTTCAGAATTTCCACTTTTTTGGATTTTTGCTACTATGAAGCGGATTATTAAAAAGTTTTCCAAAAGATTGTCGAGATTTTTTTAGAAATGGATTCGCTAAAATGAATTATGTGCCTCTTTTGTGTACATTATACATTTCATCTCTGGATTTTTCAAAAATTCTGAAAAAATTTTCAAAAATCTTTTTGAAAAGTTTTTAATATTCCGCTTCATAGTAGCAAAAATCAAAAAAAGTGGAAATGCTGAAACGCCCTACTGTGCAGCCCTTAATCGTTCTGTTTTTATTTAGCAGATTACTAAAAAATGCAGTGCTAAACGTAGATAATTTTTTAAAATTTTGCCCAGTTTTTTGTGGAAAAAAAGGTTTTTGACGGTTTTTTAATTGTGAGTTTACCCTCGTACCATTTGAAAGCGGCTACGTTAGTGACTAAAGATTATATTCGTGTGTAAACAAAATTAAGAATATAATTCTCAGATGACAGCTCATGAATTCATTGTGCACAGTGGGAAAAACTACCAATCTAGCACACAAAAATTAATTTCGTCTTAAATACTGGCCCGATCTTAATTAAATATATATGATATTACTCAGAAGGATCAAGGTTTTTAAAAATATCCTCAAGGGCATTGTAAAGACAGACACAATATTCACCACTGAGCGCCAAAGTATCCTCTTTTTTGAAGGAGTGTAACTTTTGTTCTTGTTGAAGGATTTCTATTTCTTGTAACTATTTGTAATCTTGAATAATGTATACCTATATAAAATCCCGCAGTATCTCCTTTAACCTCATTGCGGCACGGCACAGGTTAACTTTGTTCAATGTGGCAACATTTTTTAGCACGGCGTCATAAGAGTTCAAATCAAGTTTCATCAAATTCAATAATACGATAGTAAGCGGAGCTTCGAAGTTTTTTTGTAAAATTAAATATATAGGTCTGGGGTTATTTTGGACCGCAGGTCCACAAGGCCCAAAACTTTTTTTTTAACCTTGGGCTACAAAATTAGATAAGTTTAGATTTTTTTTTTTGCTAAATTACATTAAAATCA
>CM037854.1:78656928-78683703 GCA_021234595.1 Delia radicum
TAAATTCTTTGCAGTCGGTTTTGTGTTTACAAAGAATAAAGTTGGATTTGTTAACGAAAGTTAACAGATCATAAAAAAAATATTTTTTTAATTTTCAAACTTTAAATAAATTAATTGGCGCCCGCAGGGACCCTCTTTAGAAAAGATAAGAGGAGGTCCTTTGTCGTAAAAAAATAAAACCCCCGGCAAAAGGGTTTTCACGGAAAAAAATTTATAGATCGCGGAAAAAAGTGCGCCGAAGTAACCTCTTGCATAAATAAGAGGTAAAACGGAGGTCTCCAAGGAGATCAGCGGCCGCGAATAGAATAAGCGAACATTTATTTTCTATAAGTGAACAAAAAAAATTTTTTTTTTAAATAAGTGAACATTTTTTGAACAAAAAATTTTTTAAATAATAATGGACAATAAGTGAACATTTTTGAACAAAAAATGAAAAAACAAAAAAACAATAAGTGAACATTTTGAACAAAAATTTTTTTTTAAATAATAATGGACAATAAGTGAACATTTTTGAACAAAAAATAAAAAAACAAAAAAAACAATAAGTGAGCAAAACTTTTTTTAAAAAAAAAAAAAAGAAAGAAAAAAAAAACAGTAAACAAATAATAATAAGTGAACAAATTTTTTAACAATAATAAGTGAAACATAATTTGAAAAAAAAAAAACAACAAGTAATTGAATGAACAAAATCAAAAATAAAAAAGCGAAAAATCTAATAAGTGAACAAATTTTTAAACAATAAATAGTGAAACATAATTTGAAAAAACAACAAGTAATTGAATGAACAAAATCAAAAGGCAAAAAATCTAACATCGAAAAAAAAAAATAAAAACTTTAAAAGTGAAATCAGCCAATTTTACAATCCTAACAACAGCAGGAAGCATCAAGATCCACAAACAACACGACAACTTTCACCAACAGCAACAACCTAGAGATGATACTAGCAGCATTTATGTAAGATTTTATTTAGTATTATGAAGTAGATTACCTTGCTTAAATTAAAAACAATAATTATAATTACTTTCCAATTTAAATTTCTTAAATTATGATTTTAATCGATTATTTACGATCTGGAATTAGTTCATTGTTTTTGTCGTCTTGTTTTCCCAAATTGGTTGAAATTATTATTTTATTATTCTTGGAACTAACCAAGTTTCTTGAGATCCTTTCATTTTGAGATCATTTAACCGGTATGCCCGACGAGAGTATCGAGCAACTGACAGAAGACTAAATAGAACACTGACAATGACACAACCGACCAGAGCGACAGCGGATTTTTACCACACCGCAGAGGGAACAGATAGCCTCATGATAAGGGATGCCCTCAGAACACAATCCGACCATTTGTCGGATGAGGGGTCCGACCATCCTATTGGGACCGTTACTACCAGGTTAGATGAACTAGATAGGGTTCCTGACATAGTAAGATCACTGAGGGAGTTTTCCGGGAAACCGGAGAATTCAACTCCTGGCGAAAATCCGTGGAGAGGGTCTTAAATCTCTACGATTCGGTAAAGGGCACGGGGAGATACTACGCAATTTACACACTATACGTACGAAAATCATTGGCGAAGCGGATACCGCTTTGGAGTCATATAGGACTCCACTGGATTGGCCACGAATTAGGAAATGTCTCGCTATGCATTACTCCGATAAGAGGGATATCGGAACTCTAGAATACCAGATGATGGTATTGTGCCAGGGAAATAGGACCATAACTGAATTCTATCAGAGTGTTTACCAGCACCTTCACTGCTACTTGACAAGGTCTCTTGCCTGGAGCTGGAGGAAAACAGCATTCACGCCATGACGAACAACCTACAGGGAGAAGGCGTTAGACACATTCGTAAGGGGGCTTAATGGAGATCTACGAGATTGTTAAGCGTACGTGAACCAACATCATTACCCCAGGCGCTACATATTTGTCTTAAGCTAGACAATATGACATTCCGCAGAAATTACGCACATGGAGAATCTGTCAGGAATAATGTACAGAGGGACAAGGCTGGTGCAGCGAATTTCACAAATGGGAGAGGATTCTACCCCCGAACTCGCTTATGTTGGTAGAACAATACCTATTAGACCACCAATACTCCGCGATATAATCCGTTCCAAACTATAACCGTAGCTCGAACTTCCAACCAAACCCTAACCTAAATTATAATCGTAATCCGAATTACGGCCACAACCCAAATTTCCAATCAAACGTTAACCCAACTTACGGTCGTAATCCAAAACTATAGTCACAACTTAAATTTTCCAAAAAATTCTGGACTGAATAATCAAAATAATCCTCAAATAATCCTCAGAGTCATCGAGTAGAACCAATGGATGTGGATAAATCAATCCAACCCGTCAGGTCAATTACATTAATCGACCACAGAACAATCCAGCGTTAAAAAGACCAACAACTGCGTCTTTCCAAGTCCCAGTAAATAAATTGCAACGTAACTTTCACATAGAAACAGATTACATGCCAGAGGAAGCTTATTATGGCTATTATCCATCGGAGGGAGGAGAAGTTGACTATTGCCCAGGGATTATGGAACCCCAGGACGTTCAGGAAAATTTTCCACAGATTCCTGAGGAGGCAGCTTCACTTGGAAGACAGGAGGAGGAACTTGATGAGGTTCAACTTGCCGTTAATTTTTTAGATTAAACTGTTCCTCATTACCCTACTTTGAGGCAAAAATGGGGAACGACAAAATATTGAAATACTATTAGACACTGGTAGCAATAAGAATTATATTAACCCCCAAATTAATAACAAATCCTAAGAAAAACGAAAAAAATTTTAGAGCAAAATCCGTTAAAGGATTTATCGAAATTACGCAGCACAAATTTGTAAAACTATTCGATGATACTCCCATAAAATTTTCCTATTACCAGAATTGGAAACATTGATGCAATATTAGGAAACGATAGCCTGAAAAAACATTCAGCTGTCATTTATACAGCGGAAGATTATTTTTACCATTGACGGAGGGAGGAAAATCCCGATAAAACACCTTATGTTCTCAAAACGTTAATAATATTGAAATTAGAACAAACCAGCTTTCAAAAAGTCGAAAAAGCAGCATTAGAGGACCTCGTTGATTGCCATAGGAATTTATTCGCAGACCCCGATGAAAGCCTTACGTATACGACTAGGGTCGTGGGCGAGATACGAACAACAACTGATAATCCCGTGTATTCGAGAAATTATCCCTATCCAATGGCCCTAAAGAGTGGTTGTGACGAGGAAATCTCTAAATTACTAAGGGACCAATAATCCGACCATCGCGCTCTCCGTACAACTCACCAATTTGGATAGTTCCAAAAAAACGGGATGCATCCGGAAAGGACAAGTATAGAGTTGTAGTGGATTTTAGGAAACTCAATACAGTAACCATTCCAGATAAATATCCGATTCCAGAATAAATGACGTACTTTCCCATCTTGGAGGAAATAAATATTTTACCAGTTATCGATTTAAAAAGTGGGTTTCACCAAATACCCCTCAAGGGGAAGACATAGAAAAAAACAGCGTTCTCAGTCAACAACGGGAAATATGAATTCCTGCGATTACCATTTGGACTAAAGAACGCTCCATCGATATTTCAACGCGCTCTTGACGATATCCTAAGGGAACATATTGGCAGGAGGTGTTACGTTTATATAGACGACATTATTATTTTCAGCAAGGATGAGGATTCACATTTAAAACACCTGGATGCCATTTTCGAAACATTAAATGGTGCTAATATGAAGGTGCAGCTGGACAAATGCGAGTTTTTCAAAGAGGAAGTTGAATTCCTCGGATTTATTGTTTCTCATAACGGAATACGAGCTAAACCCTAGGAAAGTTCAAGCAATTGTGGAATTCCCTTACCCTAATAACATAAAAGAGCTTCGATCGTTCCTTGGTCTTTCAGGATACTACAGAAGATTCGTTAAAGGATATGCGGACATCGCCAAGCCACTGACGAAACTCTTACGTGGAGATGGAGGCTTGATATCCAAAAAAGAATCGAGCCAGAGGACAATTCAGCTAGATAACGAGGCGAGACATGCTATCGACAGTTTTAAAAAATGCTTTAGTATCAAAAGAGGTAATATTATCATATCCTGACTTCCGAAAAGAATTCCAGCTGACAACAGATGCATCCAATGTTGCTATAGGAGCGGTACTAAGCCAGGATGACAGGCCAATTTCCTTTATTTCTAGAACATTAACGGGAACCGAGGAAAACTATGCGGCGAACGAAAGAGAAATGTTGGCTATAATCTGGGCTTTGACAAATTTGAGGAACTACCTATACGGGTCAGCCAAAGTCATAATTTACACCGACCATCAACCGCTAACGTATGCTCTTAGCCATAAGAACAGCAATGCAAAGATGAAAAGATGGAAGGCGATATTGGAGGAGTACAATTATGAACTCCAATATAAACCAGGTAGAAGTAATGTTGTGGCTGACGCGCTTTCAAGACCCCCTTTAACAAAAATCAATTCACTAACAGGAACTGTGCATAGTAGCGAAAGTTCTCCAGAGGAACTCATAGCTAGTGTGGAAGCGCCCATAAACGCATTTAAAAATCAAATATTTCTTCAAATCAACGATACCCCAGCATACCAGTTCCAAATAATTTTTCCGGGTTATCATAGACATTTAATAACGGAACCGGAATATGATACCGAAAAATTAATTTCCATGCTAAAAAGATATTTGAACCCATCTGTCATAAATTGCATTAAAACACCGGAATTTATTATGGGAAAGATTCAGGAAATTTACCCACATCATTTTAAAAATTTTAAAATTCGATTTACCCAAAATCTTGTAGAGGATATTTTATCAGAATCTGATCAAGAAACCTTAATTATAGAAACTCACAATCGAGCACACAGAAATGCCATAGAGAATAAGTCCCAAATATTAGAAAAATCTTATTTCCCTAGTATGCTTTCAAAAATTAAGAGAATAGTAAAGCTTTGTTCCATATGCAAGAAGAACAAGTATGAGAGACATCCTAATGAACCTAAATTGAACGCTACTCCAATACCAAACTACCCTGGTCAAGTTATCCACATTGACATTTTTTCAACCGACAGAAAATTGGTATTGACAGCCATAGATAAGTTCTCTAAATACGCCCAAACGAGAATCCTACAGGGGAAGTCGGTAGAGGATATTAGGAGACCATTGAGGGAGATTTTATTTTTTTATGGAGTTCCTAAAACCGTTGTCATGGATAACGAAAAATCTCTGAACTCTGCTACCATACTTTTTATGATGAAAGATGAATTGGGAATTGAGGTATTTACTACACACCACCCTACAGAAGTGAAGCCAACGGTCAAATTGAGAGATTCCATTCAACACTGGCCGAAATTTTAAGATGTATCAAAGATGAGGACATTTGCAGAAACTTCGAGGAACTATTGGAACGATCCGTAAATGAATATAATCACTCCATACATTCCACGATAGGTAGAAAACCGGTGGATATGTTCTTTGGGAGGACTGTAGATTTTTCACCTGGAAGCTATGAAAAGACTAGGGAAAATAACATCGCGATGCTGAAGAAAAAACAAGAAAAGGATTTGGACTACCACAATAAAGGAAGGAACGAAGTTAAACAATACATACCTGGACAGGAGATTTTTGTCAAAATAAATAAAAGGCTTGGCACTAAATTAACTGGAAAGTTCAAACGCGAACTAGTAAAGGAAAATAGACACTCTACGGTGGTGACCGAAAGCGGGAGAATTGTCCACAAGAAACTTATAAGGAACTAATTTTATTATATTTACTTGCAGGTTATTTTTGATGTTCCAATCTTCTGGAAGCGAATTCCAGATAATGGATTACTCCAACTCTAGACTAGTTGTGGTCAATATAGGATCGGCGAAGATTCAGACCGGCGTGTTCAAACTGGTACATACAATTGACTTGGGAGAATACGAGGACTTGATAGGGAAATTGGAAAAGGGAATTTACCTACACAACAATACTGATAACTCACTGTTACCCTACCTATCCTATACCATATCCCAGATGAAATCCTGTTTATCTAGATTAAAATCCAAAACTAAGACAAAGAGGTCTCTTGACTTCATTGGTAGTGCTTGGAAGTGGTTAGCCGGTAGCCCGGATCACATGATTTCGAAATAATAAAGGATAAAATGAATGATGTTTTGGTAAATAATAACAATCAGATCGTAATTAATCAATTAACAATAGATAAAGTAAACCAACTCTCAACAGTAACCAATAATGTTTCTAAACTATTAGATAATAAAAGTAAAGAAGACAATTTGTTAGATTTTAAGTATAAACTAGAAATTATTAAAGAAGAATTGTCTAATATTGAATATGCCATTCATTGGGCTAAATCAAACATTGTAAATTCATTTATTTTTTCTAACACTGAAGTTAATACTTTGAGAGATATTTTTTATAACGATAATATTCCATTGGCAATATGGATGAATTACTAATTTTTCAAAAATTAAAGTTGCCTCAAATAATAAAGAAATTATCTACATTGTTAATATTCCAACAACAAATAGTGAGAGTTGTGACAATTTGTTATTAAACCTGTAAGAAAAAATAATGAAGTAGTTAAGACAAATTTTAAAAATGTTTTGAAATGTAATGATAAAATTTTTGGTACCAAACAAGACTGCAAGAATTATAATAAGATAAGTATTTGTGAAATTGATAACATCATAGACATAAGTAAATCTGACTGCATTCCCAACCTATTAAAGAGTAAACCATCACGCTGCACACAACTAACGATGAGCACGTAGCATCAGTGGAAGAAATAGACGAGAGCATGATTTTATTGAATCAGTACAGAGGACAAATTGAAATAGATAATTCAACAATTAAAATAGATGGCACCTTCATAATTCATCACCTGAATTCTACAGTACGGATTGGAAATCGAACATATCTAACAACTCAGGCCACCCTTACTAAACCCTACCGGCATTACTTCAGCCAAGTAGCTCTAGTATCCAAGAACAAGTTATAACTTTGGAAAGGATGGAGGCAGTTAATGTCAACAACTCTCACATAATCGAGAAACTGCAAGTTGAAAACAAAATAAACTTAACCATCAATATTGGACTGGTGATGACTGTCATAATATCGATCATTATTATCATCAAAATAAAAAGGAAGAGGACAAATGGAACTAACGAAGATGGAGGAAGTTCACCCAAAAATAAAACGAAATCAACAAAAACAGAGCAAAAAATAGGAAAAGCGGTGGAGGATCAGCAATCTACCAATCCAAAAATCTCCTTATCATTACCATCAAGGGGTTCTAAAAAACCGAGTATCCACGACCTTCCATTTTTCTGAAAGACAGTTATTCATGCGAGGACGCATGAACTTAAAGGGGGAGGAGTTAACACCTGAAGTACAACAATAATACAACAACAACTACAACAACTACAAATAGTAACAACCACAAAATGTGCCAACATTAAATCTGCAACCTCAACAAACAACCAAATTGCTCAACAACAAATTCCCAGACGAAATTCGAATCCACACATGCAGCAAGTGCATGTCCGGCCTGATTGTGGGAAACACAACATCAGCAGTTTGTAAATTAAGTAAATGTATTTAATAATATTTTAATTGTAAATTCTTTGCAGTCGGTTTTGTGTTTACAAAGAATAAAGTTGGATTTGTTAACGAAAGTTAACAGATCATAAAAAAATTATTTTTTTTAATTTTCAAACTTTAAATAAATTAATTTGCATAAAGACTTGCATTTACACGCTTACAAGGTGGCAATTGGATCAAGAACTAAAGCCTCTTGACCATTCCAAACGTCGTGAATGGGCAGAATGGTGGCAAGAAATGGCAACAGTGGATGATCAATTTTCGAAGAAAATCATCTTCAGTGATGAGGCATATTTTCACCATCAGTGGATTCGTCAATAAACAGAATTGCCGCATTTGGGCGAATGAGAGTCCAAGAGTGATTGTCGAAAAACCAATGCACCCACAAAGAGTGACTGTTTGGTGCGGTTTATGGGCTGGCGGCATCATCGGGCCGTATTTTTTTCCAAAATGAGGCCGGTCAGGCAGTTACTGTGAATGGTGTTCGCTATCGTGAGATGATAACGAACTTTTATGGCCCGAATTGGAAGATATGGATGTGGACGATATGTGGTTTCAGCAGGACGGTGCCACTTGCCACACAGCTAACGAAACAATGGCTCTTTTGCGCAACAAATTCAATGGCCGTGTTATCTCACGTAATGGCGATGTCAATTGGCCGCCAAGATCATGTGATTTGACACCGTTTGAACTTTTTTCTTTGGGGTTATTTGAAAGAAAAGGTGTACGTCGATAAGCCAGCAACAATTCAAGAGCTAAAGGATGAGATAATTCGGCACATTAACGGCATAGAACCTCCATTATGCCTCAGCGTCATCGAAAAATTTGGACCATCGGATGAAGGTGTGCCGCCGTGGTCGCGGTGCCCATTTGGCCGATATTTTGTTCCATACATAATTGAGTAATACCAATATATCATAATAAAATAAAATTACAATAATTTCCTAAATAGTTTGTGTTTTATTCAAAATCAACATCGGCCCTTGAAATTTAACCACCCTTTATTTGCAGATATTACATTAATTGATGTCGTCAATGGGGAAGTATGAAAATTTTTATATTTTGTAACGTATTGTAAATTATTTTAAAAAGAGTCACAAAAATATGTTTTATGATTTGCAGCAAAATAAATTAACTAAATAAAAATTTTCTACAATTTTTTTGAGTTTTTTTTTAGTCTACTAATATTCAGCAAAAATTTTATTAATGTTTAGCAAGGGTTTTTTAATATCTAATCCACTAAGTTTTAGCAAAAATTTTGCTAAATCTACTAATTTTGTTGCTAAAAATCAGTTCGCTGATTTTCAGCAAAAGATTTTGCTGACATTAGCATTTTTTTGCAAGCATCCTCCTGACTAAAATTTTGCCAACTCAGCAAATTTTTTTGCTGACTTTACTAACTTTTTATTTGAGTGTATATTTGGTTGTTTATATAATTTATTTAAATTATAAGTGTTATTTCTGTGATTTTATACAAAGCTTTTTTTTTTAATTTATAATTCTATTTTACTTAATTTGTATGGAAATTATTTGAAATTGTTGATGTCATGCCTAATATGATTTATTTATTTTTGTTTCATTTTAGGTAAGCATTTTAAAGGATTTTTAATACAAAATATTGAATAAGGACAAATTTTGTTAGAAATAAATATGTAAGTAAAATTATTAACCTTTTTTTGAAATTTTATTTAAAATACGTTAAAATTGTCAATGTCTTGGAAAATGAGTGTTTTATCTTGTCATTCTTTGACAAAATTCCCTTAACACATTTTGTTTTGTTCTTAATCGTGATGCTTTCCTTAAACATTTCTATTTCACTCGTATCTATCTGTTTTTTTTATAATCCTTGACTCATTGTTTGGTCAGTTATTTTTCTCTTAGTAGTCTCCTATAACTATTCATAATTTGAAACTTTTTTTTTTTTTTGAAAAATTATCTTAAATTTTAACCTTAAGTTCATTGGCAAATTTGTCTTGCCATAATTCCCATGATAAATTTTTGTTTTTTACAACCAACAAAAATTAAAATAATATAATGTTCTTTTCATTAAATTAATACTTATTGTTCACAAAACAAACTTTTCTTTGCAAATTCTATTGTTCAAAATGTTTTTGAACTTTTGCCTCACTCCTACTCTCGAGAGAACATGAGCAAAAAATAGAAACGCCAAGCAAACAATACGATTATCATTACAATTGACAAAATACAATATAACAATAAATATCATTCAATATTTATTTGATTGTTAAAAATTGTTGTTGTCTTTTTTTGTTGTTGTTGTAATTTTTTATTATTGTTGCTACAAGTTTAATGACATTTTGGTTTTTTTGCAAAAGTTGACCTTGATCAATATACAAAAGATTTTGAACCCTTAGAGACTTTACTATGTACGTATGTGTTAGTTGTTTTCTTTGTATGTATTTATTACTTTGAATGATATTGTAATATTGAAATAATATCTTCAATAACTGAAAGCAATCAATTTAATGAGTTACAGCGTGTTTAGAATGTCTCATAAATGTTCTTCTGTAAACTCGATTTTAAAGCAAATCTAGTGGAAAAAACACTAAAAATTTCATAGTACGAGGGCGGATCAATAAGTCAGTGACTTTTTGAATGAAACACAAATTATAAATTACCAATTTTTCGCCTCAAATGGTAGCAAATGAGATTTCATGGGATCTAATGAGATAAAGTTATATATGCAAATATTTAGAATCACCTGATATATGATGTGATATGCAATTATATATATGACTATATATTCCTATATTGTAACTTTTTTCATCGGGATATTAGCTTTTATTTGAAATTATTGAAAAAAAATTTCCTATTGATAGCAACTTTTCACCAACTTTGGCTTTTTTCTATTTTGATGATTTTTAAATTGTTGGCGATTTTTAAATTTTTAAAATTTTAGCGATTTTTTTATTTCAGCGATTTCCCCAATTATGGGCGATTGTTTGGAAATTTTAATTGAATTTTAATAGTAAAATTTTAAAATTTAAATTAAAATTTGCTTGAAATTAAAAACAATATTCAATTGAGTATTTAATAGATATGATTAAAACTGTAATTGTAAATAAAATCAATTAAATAGTTACAAATTACTTTAATTGATCCTACAATTCCTTTAATATGACCGAACTCAATTAAACTTTTAAGTGAATCAACAAATATTTTAACTGAAACTCGATTTTAGTTTTTGCTGTGAAATAATTTAATAGTATGCTTGTTTTTTCCTATATTTAGATTGCAAAGCAGGAAAAAATGCAAGACGTTATTAGCCTTTAAAAAGTGGAATGGTTGGTCAAGTTATGTGTTATCCCAGCAAAAAACGCTGCTTACTTTGAAACATTTTCGGTAGGGAAAGTATCCAGCTAAGCGCTTGTAATATTGGTGATATAAGGCATGATTTTTGTTTGAGATATATATGAGGGCGGATCAATAAGTCAGTGACTTTTTTAATGAAATACTGTTTTTTTGCAAAAAAAAATAAAAATATTTTCAACATAATCTCAATACAACGTTTCTCTCCAATTTGTGTATCCCTTCCAAAAAATAGGATTTTTCAAGGTTCATAAGATAGGCATTTCTTAGCCATTTGGGTTCGTTTTTTTTTAAATCCTCGTTAAATCGGTCCAATAAGTTGTCATAATATTCGCCGTTTATTGTTTTTCCCTTTTGAAGGTAATCGATGTGGATTATCCCGCGTGAATCCCAAAAAACTGATCATTTAAAATCGAAACCACACTGCCATATGAAATGCCTATGGCATCAAGAATCTCACACACTTATACTCTTCGATCAACGAACACCATATCGTGGATTTTTTTCGACATTTTCGGGTGTATTGACGTTCAGCGTCATTTGTACTTTTGCGACCACAACGAAAGTCAGTAAACTACTTTTTTACCATTAAAATCGATGCTGCAGAGTTCCCATAGTATTTATTAAGCTTTTCCTTGGTTTGATTGAAGGTTTTTTTTTCGCAAAAAACAATGTTCAATGAGCACTCGAAATTCACTTTTTTCCACGAGGTTGTATGTTTTGAACAGCTGTTAAACGCAAAGTAAATGACGGAACTTGCTCAAAATTTGACAGTAGTCTACTAACAGGTGGTACTTGATGGGAAGCAGTGTTGCATTTCATATAACTACAAGCGAAGTTCGAAAAGTTATGGACCTATTGATACGTCCTCGTAAATAAAGTTTTTGTATATCACTCATTCTTTGATAGATAATGAAAAAATTGCCATTTTTTGACCTCATGTCTTTCAATTTTCCTTATATTAAAAACATATATTCTCTATGGAGCTTATAACAAATGTTTATACATTTCCAAAAAATTATCAATTTTTTCACGGTTTTAATTTTAAAAAAATTCCAAAAGTATCTAAATTTAAAAAATTTTAAAAACTGAATATGGGATCGTTTATAGGCTCTATGCAGTTTCTGTGTAAAAAAGTTAATTCCAAATTAAAAGCCCTCGATTTCATTTGTGTGGTATCGTGGAAGTCAGCATATTGTTTATTCTCTAAATGTGTTAGTATACAATTCGGTTAAGCCCATTTTTTCTGCTGTTATCGTTTAAATCAGTTATTTAGCTAAAGTTATTTGTTATCTCAGCTTACCACAAGAACAAATGCCATCCTTATTTGAACTAACTTTTCTAGCTAAAATTTTTAAATTCGTGATTCTCAAATTTACAAATTTTGTCAGTTAATTTCAGCCACAATTATTTTAAAACTATTAATTTTTTTGTGTGTCTTCGCTAACAGTCTCGTAGATGATGTTATTTTCTTATATTTTATTTATCTCGGAAAGTAAGCGAGATAGAGCAAAATACTTATATTCCCCTTAATAAATATGTTCCTGCTTCTGGTCAGATCCAGAAAGATATTTTTATCAAAAATTTTCTGTCGATTAAGCTTAAAATTCTTAGTAAATTTAACCACAACTGTCAACTCAAATTTAGATCTTTTAAAATTTAGGTCATCTTAATTTAGCAGACTGTGTTGTGTGATTCTCAAGTTCATTGAAAATTCTGCTAGTGCAGAAATTTTAACTATTTGTACAGGTTTTTTTATGAGTGTACGAAACAAATTTATATTTAAAAGTTTTAACATAAAACTTTTAATATAACCATTGATTTAACTTCAAATCAAATGCCAGATTACATCTATGTTGAAAACAAATCTTGACATTAAAAATAAAATCTTCTTTCGAATTATATTAAAATCTGCATACAAGTTTTTTTTTTAACATTTGTATAATAAATTGAATTTGTTTTAAAATTTAAATAAACTTTTAAATAATTTTTAACATTTTATATGCACAAAACTTTAAATTAAATAGCAAAAGAACTTAAAAGAGTGATATGCTGTCATATAAACTGCAATTTGACACATTTGACTAGAGTAACAATCGTCTAATGTAAAACTTTATGCATCCCAGTGTAGAAAATGTCATGACAAGTCATTAACCTTCTCACTACCAGTAATGAAAGACACCAGCTTAATTTCTACATTACTTTATCACAAATAATAAGGACATACACTCTAAGAAAAAGCTGCATAAATATGATGAAAAACTGCATTGATTTTCGTCCAATGTAACACTTCATAAATATGAAGGAAGCTGTTGCATGGAAGTTCGAATTGATGGCAAGATTCATCATACTTATGAAATGTTTTAGAAATGTGAGAAAGATTCATAGCTTTTCATAAAATGCTTCATAAATGTTATAAGGCGCTTTATAAATATGATGAAGGAAATTTATAAATTTTTATGAAATGAAAAATTTTTTCTTTGCTAACGTACAAACACATTAAAGGCTACGGCCAATAACGAAAATTTATTTTTATTATATTATTTTTAAAATCCTAAATATCAGAATATATCAAATAAAAGCCTGAATTTCAAATTGAACTTCAGAAAATATCAATTGCAATTATTATTAATATTCAAACAAAAACTTTGAAGTTAAGAATTTTGATTTTCAATTAATTAAACATGAATTGAGATTAAGAACTTTAATTTCCACCGAAATTTAGAAAAAATAAATATTCACAAAATTCCGTATAAAATTAAGAACACATCAACTGATTAGTATTTCTGACGTTCAATTGATGTGATTATAGTTAGAAAAATAGAAAATCTAAATTACATTTTTTTTTAATTTCAAATGAAAAATCTTAGTTTCTATTGATAATTTCTATATTGCAAATGGAAATTCTGAATATTAATTGATAGGAAAATAAACAAAATATGTACACACATTTTATGCAACTTTTTTATGAAATGATCAAGATTTATGAAGCATTTGTCATAAATTTTTAAGAAGCTCTTCATCATATCTATTAAAACTTCATACATTTGATGAATTGATGCCAAACGATTTATGAAAAAATTTCATCAATATCATGAAAATTTTTACCCTGAGTGTACTAATAAGTAGTTCATTTTCCTGTTATTTCAATACAAGAAATAATGCGTTACCCATAAGTACATAGTTTTTATCATTGTTGTAAACAAACATTTTTGAAAATCTATTTTTAAACTCATTATTTTTTAACTTCTAGTAAGTATATATTTTTGATTTTTTGTAAGCTGAAAAGTACCCAATCAGAAAAATGCAATCGGCACAGTGTTGGCGAATCGTCGGCGACAGTCCATTATGCGTTGGCAGAACATGGGATTAACAATCTTGACAGCATTGCCCTGTTACCCGATTGATAACAGTGGCCAACCGTTGTTTTAAACGAACTTGTCACCGTTGGCATAACGTTGATACATAGAAATAAATTACAAAATTCTGTTTGTAATATTAAAGATGCCTAATAGAGCGTTTTTGTGCAAAATTTTTTTTTTTAATTTCGCACTAACAATGATGATTTATAAATACAAATACACTTTTGTTGATTTTTTTGTAATTTTGAATTTTATGTTTTTAAAGAATTTTATATGAAAAACTACAATTTACAAGCATTTAATAAAATATAATAAAATATTAATTCAAAATTGATTGCGACTGTCTATATGACGTTTAATATAACAATGCACTAAAATACATTATAAAACGTAAAAGTTGTCAACCCTGAACGTAAAAACCAGGTGGTACTGGCAAAACACTTGCTTTGCAAACAAATAGTGTTTTTCTAGTACAATATTAGTTGTAGTTTTAGTTATTTTAACACGGTGGGTTTTGCAAAAATAGGAGTGGTTTGCCAATACAATTTTCAATAAAAAAAATTTTTTCATTAAATAGTTTTTAAAATTAAAAATAATGAGTATAAACATTATTTTTACCCATATGGGTAGGCATACAGGGAACCACATATTTTTCTATTTTATTTATTCATTATTTTGCACGACAACCCAATAAAAAAGTAATGAGATTTGTAATGACAATTGTAAGTTCTTGCCATTACCAAATATGTACTTATATAATCACTTATATTTTAATGATTTTCTACACCGGGATGTGTGTTAAAATGTGATTCATAGGGGAAGTATCGCGAATTAAACTCAAATCTTCTTTAGAAATTTCTTAAAAAAATGTCATGATTTTCATAGGAAAAATATAATGAAAAGTAAAAAGACATTTGATATAAATTATGCTTAGCTTGAGCAATTTTGTCACTAATAGAAAAAACTTAGTAAATTTTTTTGCTAAAAACTACACTCAGGGACCTTCTGCTTTAAAAATGTGTAGTTTCTTTATTTTTAATGTAAATGTCAGACATTTGCAAAACAAATTAAATTTTTTACTAACCTTGTAGTTGATTTAAAAAAAACAAACCACATCAAATGACTGTTTTATGATTATACATACATTTATACAATTGTTTTTTGTTATTTAAAAAAATTAAAAAAAAAATGTTTGTGTATTTTTTACTAACATTTTTACTTTCATTTTTACTACAATTGTTAGTAATTTTAAACAAATGACAATGTTAGTTGAATTTACTGATATGTAAGTCGTCCTTTCTTTAAGTGAAAATTTCATTTGTTTTTAACTACATTTGCAGTATGGTTTACCTACATATTATTCTAAGTGTATTAAAAAATGTGTTCGAAATAACGTTGTAGGAAAAACTACAGTAGCATTTATTTTCAAAAAAAAAAAAAGAAAAAGGGTAAGAAAAAGAACAAGAACAAGAAAGAAATTTTAAAATTTAAAAGCTTTTGCTTCTTTAACACTTCAACCCTTTCACCCTTGTACACTACAGTGTACACATTTTTAAATAAATATAAAAATTTGATAATGAACTAGAACTTTATATTTTTGTGTAAATATGTTCATTATATCCTAATGAACCATGAACAATGAATGGCCACTGAACAAAAATCATTATATGGATAAACTGTTCACCAGGGCAATGAAGTAGCGATATTTGTTAAGAAAGTCCGATTTTTTGAATGAACCTTTATCTTGAAAAAATGGGGCGTTTGTTGTATCTCTTAAAATAAGAAAGCTAAAATTACGAAATTTGGCATGTAGCATCATCTAATGACCAGAACATTAGATTGATTATTCGAATGTTTTAGTGGTAAACGTGGGCTGAGAAGTTTCAAAAATTCAATTTTCATGCCCACTTTTAGGTGGCTAGAAGGGGAAGCGGGCATACATGTAAACATTTTTTTCTAATTGAAAGGCCCCTAACAAGGATCTGAAGGCAAAATAGAAATATATTTACAAACAAAAAGTCGATAGTGAAAGGGTTAATAATCTGATATAAACAAAAAATCTTTATTGAAAATTTAGGCGAATGCTTTTCGGAAAAAAGTACGCAGGATTTAATATTGGTAACATTGAATCCAAGGGTATGGTCGTTTTCAAAAGAAAGAAATTTACTTTCAGTACGAAAGTTTTCATAATTATGAGTTTTCCTTAACAAGCTATTTTATCTTCGAAATCTTAAAAATCGTTTAAGCCTGAACTGTTTGCATCAAAATTTAATTTTTTGGGCAGCTAAACCTAAAAAAAAAAAAAATGATTTCGTTGAAAAACTTCCGTATAATTAGATAATATCGCTCCAAAAAAGGCGTTTTTTTTAATTTCATATAAAAAAGTTAAATTTTCAATTTATCCGTGCCTTAAAGAGTTTTAAGGAGGAAAGCAATTTCCAAAATCCATTTTAAAAAAAATTTCATTCGGAAAATAATTTCCAAAATTTTTGTGAAAAATACATTTGTATACAAAATATGTTTTAAAATATGTATTTTTTAAGGAATTTCTGTTAAATAAAATAATCGTACTAATCGAATGTTTTTTAATTAGAGAAATCCGATAACAACTTTCAAAGTTATGCAATTTTTCGATTTTTTTAATTTTTTAAATAAAATTTTAAAAATTCGATTTCATGATATATTTTTTGAAGCTGAATTTTATGATATACTCTTGTGTAGGGTAGAATGGGGAGCTTTCGCCAGTGGCGCAAACACCACCCCTATTATCTCCAAATTTATGAGAGATAATACAATAGCTTAAATAATAATTTGTTCAGTTTTGTATCATGTTTAATACCTCCAATATTAAGGGGTTAACTATACAGGTAGTCTCGGACAGAGGGGTTCAAAAAATATATGAAAGTAAGTATATTCTTTGATAACTTTTTCAATTGGTGTATTAGAAAATATATCTTTTAAATTCCGATGGGGGTTTTGCAACGTGGGGGCTTTGCAACATACAGCGGCACTGCTGTGGTTATGCCAGCTAGCTCGCGTTGGCATGTACTCCATGTCGGATTTCAACCAACCACTTCAGCCCAGGGACAAGCATAATAAAAAAAATCAACACAAAAATCTCTATCACACAAATGAACCTTAAGGGGGAGGACAAGGTCGAAAAATCCCCCACATACGCCCTCCCAACCATGGTCACCAGATAGGTGCAAATTAATTCAAATGATGACCCTAATTCCCACACACACACTTACCTCACTTACCTTACACCGTTTACTATGATCTACTAATAATTACCAAATCATATTCTTTAATTTTCAATCAAAAGACATAATTTTTTATTATTACTAAATCTTTGGAAATATATTTAATGGGTCGATCCACAAATGGAAAACGTTTTGCCGAAGCCAATACATACAGTGAAACCTACCAATATGGGACACTCCTACATCTCTCCTTAAGGAACAATTTTGATGCAAGGGATTCATCAAATCAGACTTGTATTAAAATTACCTCTCATTTCCGCTGTCTTTCCTAATCTAACGAAAAATCATTACTATTAAGTAATTATGTCCAAAACCCGTCTAAAAGTGAACACTTTGAAAGTAAATCCAATTGTGAATTGTGCCTCACAAGGTGGGGTAGTTTAGCGGTTTTAGGTTGCTCTGTAAAACATTAAATTTTATACATTCAAATGAAAGCCAGAATGTGCAAAATTTTAAGATTAAAAATAAATTTTTAAAAAAAATTTATTGGTTTGGGAATGACATCGCTTAAACCAAAAAAAGTGGCGAATAGTCCCCATTCCACCCTACTGTGGGACAAACTGTTAATGTACCAAACGAACTCATAGACGAATTTCCCTTTTGAAACAAATTTCTTTTTTTTATCCGGATCCTTCTCTCTTTAATAATAGTATGTATAATATATGCAAATGTCATAAAGTTGCATTTTGCAACAAATTTGTGTGTTTTTTGTTTTTTTTATAATTTTTTGTCATTTTCTCAATGCATTTTTACAGTTTGTGTTTGTTTGTAATGCAGTATTCGAGCTACTATTTCTCTAACTTATGGTAACTAACATACAGTTTGTTGTATATTATGAATGTTTGATATGATATTTAACAAACGGATGGCCCCAATTTAACATGTTTTATGTATTACATGTCGGTCGTCCTAGAATTTTGTTTTGTTGTTTCAATTTTACATCAATATTCTCATATGAAGAACATGTATCTATTTTTTTTTTTTTTTTTGTTTGATGGACATAAAGTTTTCTCATGCCAATAGTTTTTAGTACAACCATTTGTGTGTTATTTTGAAAAAAAAAACTTTAATTTCCAAGGAAATAACTACTGTCAAGTATAAGACAATATTTGCATTTTGAGGTTCATCAATGTAAAATATTTATAAAATGATGGAAATTCCTATGTTATTATTGTTCTAAGAAATGCATATTTGCAAGAATTCCCATAACTTTTATATAAGTAGATGCAGACATGCAGACATATATGTTACACAAAATTAAGTTTTCATATGTAAGTAGTACCATTGCAAAAAAAGAAAAAAAAAAACTTTAAAAAGTGTTTTTGTTTTTTTTTCTGTTTTTCAAAAGTTTTTCATTTTAATGTTTCAAGTGTAGATATAATAAGAGGTGAAAGTTTAACTGAAAAATTCCAACTTGTCGTAAGTGATTTTTACTGTCTTTTTCCTGCACTTTTTTTTTGTTTTTATTTTCTTCCTGCAAAAACTCTATAAAAAGTTGTAAAACCCCGAAATTAAGAGATGACAATTGACGTTTTTGTGGTAAATAATTCATTGTAAAATGCAATTGAAACTTTTCCTTAAATTGAAAATAACTTTTAATAAAGTTGATTAACTTGAAATTTAAAAACTATTGAATGTGCAAAAAGTAAAATTCATTTAAGTATGAGTAAGTGCAAATTAAATGCTCCCGATTAAAAATAACTTATATAATATTATCTAATTTAATATGACTCCATATTTAACTATAAAAATTTCATTTGAAAAATGGTCCGATTAAATTGTATAACACTACATCTAATTATATCATATTAGATTAATTTAGATACAATTTAAAGTGGTTTGATACAATATTGTACGAATTTTTTCCTCTTCCAATTTACTAAATTATATGTTATACCATCTGATTGTATATTGTTTAATATGATAGGATGGTCTATGTATTATTTTAAATATAAATATTGTATGGTGTATTTCAATTTTAAAAAAATTTTTAGTTCTTAGAAAACTCGCATATACTAATAAATATGTTAAAACTATGATTAACATAAAATTATTAAAAATGTTAAGTTTTCTTTGATCTTCTTTTATTTAATTCTTCTTAGTTTAAATGAGCTTAAGATCATTTATTTATTAACCCTGTAGTACTATCGTCCGGGTGGAATCCACTCATAAGGCAGGGTATCAATTATGTATCTTTTTTACGTCACACGACAATGAAATGACACCTAAATCATTCTCATTTTAACAGCGTAAATGTAAAACTCTTTGTTGCATCGGTTTCGTATGACATTTATAAACCATGAGATGAATAAACAAAATTAGTTCCATAACCGAAACGATAATGATCTAGGTGTCGTTTCATTGTCGTGTGTCGTAAAAAAGATACATAATTGATACCCTGAGTTTTTGTTTTTTTCAAGAGAGATGTACATTAACAAATTATTATTTAAAATAATGAATCGCCAAACTTATAAAATTAAATTTTTTTCTGTATTTTGGAGTTTCATTATTGAAAAAAAAAATATAATTTGCATAAT
Organism: Delia radicum; assembly: GCA_021234595.1. Classification (NCBI taxonomy): domain Eukaryota; kingdom Metazoa; phylum Arthropoda; class Insecta; order Diptera; family Anthomyiidae; genus Delia; species Delia radicum. Next base: position 78,677,049 of record CM037854.1, read on the forward strand.
TGAATTTAACTGATATGAATTGCAGATACTAATAAGTAGGGGTGGATTACACCCAACGATAGTAATGGCATAAGGTGAATAACGATAGTACTGCATAGTTAACTATTTATTTCCAATATTTCGTCTCCACATTGGCTGACTTCTTCAGGGAAAATTATTACAATTGAAAAACCTGTTTTAATAATACAAGTTTTTCAAATTGTAATAATTTTCCCTGAAGAAGTCATCCAATGTGGAGACGAAATATTGGAAATAAATAATTAATAAATAAATGATCTTAAGCTCGTTTAAACTAAGAAGAATTAAATAAAATTTATTATATACTCATTATAAATAATATCCAGTTTTCGACCTCTACCCCCTTCAATTTTAACCAAACTCGGTTGGAAAGGTAAATGTCATATAAATATCCCAGCAAAAATTTCCAAAAAGGTAAGCGGGTTTGTAATCAAGCATTTTGGGCAGAACGCATTCCTTACTAGATTACCTACTCGATTATTTTAACAGGGCGTGAGACTAAAATAATTGATTCTTTTAGAATTGATTATTTTTTTTACCGAAGAACCATTTACTTTATATTTTTAAGAACTACATACATTTTTTAATAAAGAAATAGTTCCATTGTAAAACTACGAAGTACTTACACAAAAAAATAAATAAATAGTTCCCTAGAAAAAATAACAATTACTTACACTTAAAAAAAAGAAGTAGTTCCATAAGTAATTCAACTTTTACTCACACGTGATTCTTCTAAGTCACTCAAATATAACGATCAAAACTCATACGGAAATAAAGTCCTAAAAGTGAAACATCGAATTGTTATGATAACATGGGTTTGTCATAATTTTGGAGCTATAAAACCACGAAATATAAATTTTTTCAAAAAAAAGACCAATTCAAAATTGAAAAACAAAAATATGACTTAAGCACAATCACCCCTCGAAAATTTTTTTACACTCACTCACGATAACGTCAGTAATTTCAACTTCCACTGACAATTTTCTGCTCACGTGCGCTTCCCTAATTTATACCTAACCACAGGTTTAACAAAATTTAGGCACATGCAATTTCTGTTTTTAGTATTATTTTCCTGCAAATAAAAATTTGTTTGAAAAAATATATGAGATAAATTCTTTAAAGTTGTATAACTTCGTTTTTCAAATTAGGAACTACTTCCAATAACGTCCTTTATTAAGAAAAAGTATATGATTACTTCTTGAGTACAAAAAGTTATACATATAAGTTAATAACATTGTTATATTCTTTTAAGTAAATAATTACTTTGTTATTGAGTTCATGCTTTCTGGTTTAAATTAAAGAATTGATTACAATACTACTTGCTTTTTGACTCTATCGTTGGAATGAGCTTGGTATTGCAGTTACTAAATTTGGCAATGAGATATGTAAGCAAGTGTGGGCATCACATTCTTTTGGAATGTGTAATTTTTTGCTGGGATGTCAACGTACAAGTGTTGCGTTGTTTGCCCTAACGGTTGCGAAATATCGTGTTTTAATACATAAAAAAATGGATAATTTAATAAACGTAGTTGGTCTTAATCGTCTATATCTTTTTAACGCTTAAAGCTACGCGAATCATAGATACATCATTTTAAAGCCACTCTTCTCGTGTTTTAAAATAAAATAATAAGATATATAATTATTTGAATAATAAGAAATATAATTGTTTGAAGGTAAAATGCATTTTTGACAAAATTCGCTGTTTAAAAACGCTGTATATAAAATATATGTTAATTATAATTTATTCAACTACGCCGTTACCAAATTAATATATGGAGCTCTAACAAAGGTTACTAAACATAGTAAAAAAAAAGTTATTATAAAAAAAATTATTTATATAAAAAAATTAAAGTTTTGCAACATTAGTTGCATATAATTACCCATATCTTTTTAACGGTTTAAGTGAGTCATTCTCATACCTCATTTTAAAGATATTTTAATCGTGATTTTACTGGTTCAATAAAAATAGTGCGCTTCTTGAGGGTAAAATAATTTTTTTTCAAAATCCGTGGTTCAAACCGCTGTATTTTATTTAACTGTTTTCCTAAAATTTTTAAAAAAATATTTCTTAATTATATATTTTCTTCAATGCCGTTACCAAAGTCCTATTTGCCACAGCTGCATGTTTCTGAGTTATCGGCTTTTAAGTTTAATTGTAACAAATCTTTAATAGACATTCACCATTCATAGAAAAGTTCATAAACTTTGTGAAAATAATTTTTTTCTTTTTAAAGAAAAATAGTTAAATTAGAAACTATAAATTAAAGTTTTTATTTTTGATTTGATCTATAGAAATGTTATTTGGAATTAAATTTTTTAAAAACTCAAAATATATGAGAAATTATTAAAAATTATTAAAAATTCTGAAATATTAATTAAATATTATTTGAGTTGTTCTTAATTTTAAATAGAATTACTATAATATAAAATTTCGGAATTTTAATTGATAATTTTTAAATAGAAAATTATATTTTTTTAATTTTAAATGGACATTTTTAACTTAAATTGAAGGGCTTATTGTAAAAACTTGATAAGCCACATTTTATTTTTAGTTTGTTTTCGCCTTTTAAATGTTGAAAAAATTACAAAATATGACTTTTGCAATACGTTTATATACTATAGGTACTTGTAATAAGTGTTTAAGCAAGACTTCTATTAAATATTTATCATGGATGTCTAAAAAACTGCGAAAACCCATAAAACAATAAATGTGGCTTATCAAGTTTTTACAATAAGCCCTTCAATTGATGTTTTTAACATTAATTGATGTGTAAAAATATATGAACTGTTTCATAATAGTTATTAAGCACTTCATAAAATGTTATGAAACTTCATCATCATTTTATAAACCATTTCATAATATGAAGAAGTCAGTCATCAATGTGCTCTTGTATGACACAACTTTATCATATTTACGAAGTGTTACATTGGACAAAAATCAATTAAAGTTTTCATCCCTGGGTATATAAATGAAGTAGAAATGCAATTCTTACCATTCGTCCAACTTCAGTAAAAAGTGAACGAGAGTTTTTTGATAACAGGGAAATTTATTAATCAATTTAGAAAGAGACTTTGTAACGAATCAATAAACGCTTTGAATTTATTAAAGAATTATTTCTTAAGTTAAAAAAAAGATATTTTAGTGTTTAAAAATTTTTCACCTAAATACTTTAAGGGTTGACTTTTAATGTTTTAATTTCGATCTCATATCTCGAGTACTTGTATTAATATTTTAAATATTATAATATGAAATGTTATGTTTTTGTTTTTTTGGTTTTGTATCTGGAGAATAATTCTTATTCTTGATTAAAAAAAAAATCTCTTCGCGGAATTTCCGTTTAAAAGCAAAAAGTTCATAATCCAAGTTCCTCTAAAAATGTTCAATTAAAACTGTTTTTTTTTTGTTTGTTTCTGTTGCTTAATTTGTTAGTAAGTTATTTTACACTTTGTATTAAAACGATTTTTATTAACTTAATTAAGGATACCGGGAAATTAAAAAAAAAAAATCTAACTTTACCGGGAACCGAAAAAGTGCGGAAACCTTATGACAATATGATCTAGCACCACAAATGTGTTTAAGAAAAATCTAAGATTTAATTTTTAAAATATTCGTGAAAAAATTGCGTTTTTGAATTTTTGCTCGCTTTCTGGAATGAGACTGTATAATTTATCTCTAGCAAGTATCTATAATTAGAAGATCCAATATTTCATATGGTAAAAAGTTTTCAAAATCGGATGAAATCTTAAAAAAGTTAGAGTAGTTTAAACATTAGGTATTTTTCTAAGTTAAAAATGTCAAAGATAGAACGAGAGCTACACCGAACATTGAAAAACTAATACGCACACACATTAGTATACACACAGAGAAATAAAGTGCCAACACGAATTGAAAAGTGTAGTTTTATAATTCAGTTAGTGCAACGATATTTACATGGAATTTCTGAATATTTTGGATGTTGCAACTAAAATTCAGTTGACTTAACCGAGCTTTGTTGTGAAAACTAATGTTCAGTGTAGCAACCCAATAAAATTCTTAATAACCGAATTTGAGTCGTAGAAACCGAATTTCAGTGGACAAATAGGTAAATTTTTCTCTATGTGTAGGAATGTTGAATACCAATTTGTACACTTTTAATGAAATCGAAACTAATTCCAAAACGTCTACAATCGAATGGAAATTTTTTGGAATGTCCCTAGTATCTTAATCAGAGGAAAGCCAATAAAAGGTAAAAGTACTGAGAATAATTACTTATCTCTGCATTTTAAATAAAAATTATATACAATTATATACAAATGTATATCATTAAAACAACATTGTTACTTTATAACTGAAAAAACACATTTTCAACATTCTTTTGAATATTTTGGTTGAGAAAAAAAAAAAATCCTTAAAATAATTTAAATTTTTCAAGTTCTTCGTCTAAAACCAGTTACTTTGGAATGTCATTGTTGGTGGTATCAAATGTTTTTATTGCCATTTATTTTTTGTTTTTTCATGTTCGTTTTTTACTTGGCAAATTCCCCAGATGAGTCATGCCAACCATAATATTTGCATTCTATTTTGTTACTTTATATACACAATTTTGTTACTTTATATAAACAGAAATTATTTTTTTTTTATAGTAATAAGGCGTTTAGAGTGACAGCAACTGAATTTTAAAATAAAAAAATTACGATTTTTAAAAATTTCGATTTAAAATTTTTTTTGTAGATGATTCCAATTACAATTCAATTGAAATCTGCTTTAGATTTTAATGCTAAACTTGTTGAAATCTCGTGGATTTGATTTATAGCTACAGTTTTCCTAACTATTGTGAATAATTTGAAAAGCTTGTCAAAAAACTATTGTGATTGAATTTCATGCCTTATCACATGTCACTTTAGATGGCCGCTTTGCTAATATTTACTTAATAATAACAAAAACTGAAAAGTTAATCTAGTAAAAAGTGGATTAGCTTCATATGTTTGCACTGAAATTAACCCTTTCACTAACCTTGTGCACTACAGTGTACTCATTTTGAATAAATGTAAAAAATATGATAATGCAGTGAAACCTAATATTTTATTTAAATATGTTCATTAGAAATAATCGATAGTCATTAGAAAATAATCTTTCTAATGCATAACCTTTTCATCAGAGCAATATAGTCGCGATATTTCTTAACAAAGTCCGATTTATGTAATTAGTTTATATCTCCGAAAACGGGACGTTTGGTGTATCTCTCAAACTAACAAAGCTATAATCTCGAAATTTGGGACGTAGCTATATCAAATGACTAGATTAAAATCTACTAAAGCAATTTTTTTTTAAAAATTATTAATTTTAGTGGTAAAATGGGCAGAGAAATTTCAAAAATTTGACTTTCGAACCCACCTTTTTGTTGGAAGCAGTGAGAGGGGCATATATATAAACCTACTCATTTCAAATTTAAGGACTCCTAACAAGAATCTGACGTCAAGTAGATATATATTTACAAACCAAAAATCGGTTGTGAAAGGTTTAAGCAGTTAATCCACGTTTTATTACTAGATTAACTTTTCTGTGTAAATTGGCATAAACTGCTTAAATCTTAAATTCAAATCTAGCTGTTTTGAAATAATCTAAACACCCTATTTACTGCATTTCAGTTTCTAGGTCTTGAAACAGAGACGAAAAGTGTGAAATTAAATGATTACACTCATAGAAATAAACCTGTAAAAATAGCAAAAAAAAGTTACTAAGAAATAGTTAAAAATGATATTGCAGAAAAGACTGCTAAAATTAGCAGATTTCTTTTTTTTTTTTTGCTAAATATTAGTAATATAAATAGCAAAATAAATCTGTTGAATTAACAAATATTAAGTTATATTTGAGCCAAATTTTAGTTAATTGAAAGTAACAAAATAATCTGCTAGAATTAGCAAAAACATTTACAAAATCATTAAAATATGTGAAATTTAACATTTCTATAAAAAAAAAAATTTTAGTTTTTTTTTTTTTCCATCTACAATTTTTAGCAAAATTTCTGTGATTTTAGCAAAATAAACTGTAATTTGCATTCTACTAAATTTGAGGTAAATACAACAAAAATATTGTTTATTTACAGTTTTTTTTCAATTTAAACGAGCTTTCAACCTCCGTATATTTACAAAAATAAAGCAAATCAAACATATTAGCTACTTTAACTAGTATTTCGATCTGGCTAAAGATCTCATCAGAACCCGAAGTTTTAGAAAAGTTAGAGCCTCCATAATATTCAGATTTGTTTGCTATTTCGTTTTTGCTAATTTTGCTAGAATGCTATTTTTAATAACTAAAATTCACATCGACTATAACTAAAATTTGTCAGTTAACAGATTTATTTCTTCTGTTCATATTTTTTAATATTTAAAAAAAAAAATATGCTAATTTAGCAGTTTTTTTTTTGCCAGATCATTTTTAACTAATTTTTAGTAGATTTTCTACTATTTTTACAGGTTTATTTCTATGACTGTAGTAGTACGAGTAGCATTATTAAGTAGAATACATAAATAAATACTATTTCAAATTTGTTTGCATGAGTATTAATATTAAATGTGTTAGTGTAGGCGTTTTTTTTTTTTTTTGTTTTTTTAAACAATTAAAAATCTCTAAAGCACAGTTTAATACTGTAACAAA
>CM037854.1:78683803-78825722 GCA_021234595.1 Delia radicum
TTTTTTTTGCTAAATTACATTAAAATCAAAAAAAATTATGTAAACATCGCATAGCTACAAAATCATGAGCTTATGTAACTAATTAAAACACAAATCTTATACGTCAGAGCAATGTCTTTTCATTACTCTTAATTTTTTTTTATAAGTTTATTTAAATGTGTAAATTATTAAATAAATAAATATACATTTGCACTATTTAAAAATAAAACATGCATAACTTTTTAATATATATTCAAAAGAATACTGGGAGAATAATGTAGGAATCAAACTATATATTTTATAAACATAATATGATAATATTGAGACCAATTTGGAACCATAATATGGCAATATAATTATCTTATTATGATTAGAAAAAAATAATAGTATTTTTTGTCACAATCATAGTAACATGGTTGTCGCAATTATAAATAAAAAAATGTATGATGCTCTTCGAATATGGTTACCCCAATCATGTTTTTTCTGTGCGAGGTATGGAAACGTTTTCACTCGGGGTTATGAGAAAAGCACCTTTTTATAGTATTTTCTCTAATAAACCAGTAGTGATTCTTAATATGCTAATTGAAGAGTTCAATTGTATTCAATAAATCTTTTGTTATGAAAAAGCATGAAAATTCAAATGAAATCCCAACAATTTCTATATATATTTTCCTGCTTACACAGAGAGAATTTTCTTGGACTAGTTTTTCACTTAACTAATACATTTTTTTTCACAAAGTGCATTACAATTTTATTCAACTTTATTCAAAAGCTTCTAACACAGAAAAAACTAAAATTAAAAATTTTATTGAATCAATTAATATTTTAATTTATTTTGCACCTACCACTGAAATGATAGTATTAACTAAAAAAATTTGCAGACAGTTTATTAAAACTCTTTTCAGTTAAAATAATAATAATATCAATTAAAAAGTTATTGTTTTTCTTTACAACCTCAATTAAAAAGTTTAGTTAAATTGATTAAAACTTTAATTGAAACTTGAGAAGAAAACAATGGTAGTTTTAATTGAAAACTCGTATTTTTTTTATTTTTGTTATATGCCCCCCATTAAATAAAAAAAAAAAAATGTAGGTTTGTAAATTAAATTGACATTTTATTTATAATAAAATTAAAGCTTTTTAATATAAAAATGTATTATAAAAAAAAACAAATAAAAGTAAAGACAAAATTTTTATTTTGCTTGTCTTGTCTTGACATTTTTCTTGTAATTGAATTGCTTTCTTAAAATAATCACACACAACTTTAAAATAATAGTTTAATGAGACTTATACTTATTGAAAATTTAATTATTTACATAAATTAATTGTCCTTTTTCGATAAGGTTTATTTAAATCCACATGTGCACTTTTATTACCACAGAAAAAACACGAAACTAAATTAAGTTTTCGTGCGTACACAAATATCTCAACAAAAAGAGTGTTGCAAACTCTAGTGAAATAACTACGATTTTGCGTGTATTTGAAATCGGTATACTATTCAACTTATTAAAAGTTAATCCTTTGAGATTTTTTTCTTTTTATTTACAAATTAAATAATATATTGATATAATTAAACCTTTGTTTGATTATTTAATCTAAATAAAATAAAAATTTTATTTACATGTTGTCAACACTGTTGGATATATTAGAAAATTCAATAAATTTTTTAATTGAATCAATTAAAAAAATTGTTTAAATTGCAATTGATATTCAAACAATCAATTAATTAGATATTTTTGTCCCATAATTTGTTAAGGGTAATAATGAATCTATTTTAAAGAAACTTTTGGATTAGGCATACGCAATTTTTCATAAAATTTAACGAAGAAGGCATTAATTTAATGAAAACTTTCAATGGAAGAATTCCAGTGACACTTCATAGATATTATGCAAAAATTCATTGACCTCATGCAGATAATTCTTTCAGTGTACTTTGGTATTTATGAATCCAAATTTCAATCATCATCATCATCGCATCATAAGAAGAAGTAATACAAGTCTTGTTTTAAAGTGAAAATATTTGTACCAAATAGAAAAATGTGAATAAAAATGGAACAAATAAAGCAACTTTTAATGGTACAAACAATCAGTGCAATATACACGTTTTTCAAATAAACACACATACAAACACACATCCAAACACACATACGATATCGCAATATCATATTTAAAATCAAACTTAATATGAAAACGAAGGAGAACAATGTACGTACTACTTCTTTGTATTGCGTACAAATGCTTGACAACATCATAAGTATTTATGGATTTTAAAATTTATATGAATCTATTTGTAGATTGGAGGTAGTACACTGTGGGCCGGGGTACCTTAATTTTGTTCAAAACTAGAATAAAGGGGATTAAAGTCTAAAAAGTGCCCTAAAGCAGGTCTGACTGTTGCTGGTCTAAAATCTGTGATCAGAATTTTAAAATTAAAAATGGTGGATCCAAAATGGCGGACCTAAAATTTTAAAGTGTAATATATTGGATTCAAATCAATTGTGTTTAAAGGATTTTTAGTATCTGATTCCGAAATTGAATTCAAAATGGCGCATGAAGTATAATGTCAAAAAATTGTTATATAAAATTTCGAAAATTGTCTGATTTGCTTTAAATTCTCATTAGGGAGGGGAGGTTTTCGAGGTAGTTAATTACAAATCCGAAGCCAAATTTTTAAAATTCAAAATGGTGAATCAAATTCGCAGATCCAATATGGCGTACACAAATTTAAATTCTAAATATGCAGAATTTTTTTCAATTTCTTTTAAAGTATTTGGGTTGGATGATTGCCAAACTGAACTCAAACATTTTAAATTCCAAATGGCGGATCCAATACAAACTATTTTTTCATAAAATGCCATATGTTCACTGATTTACTTGAAATACTCATTAGGAGTGCTTAATGTAGCTAGCTGATAAATTATCTTAAATTAAATTTTAAAAATTCAATATAGCGAATCCAATATGGTGGACATAAATTGAAAAACATGTGTAATTGGAGTGGCTGATTCCGAATCAGAAATCAAAAATTTAAAATTCAAAATGGTGGATCTAAAAATTCTAAACATTAACTGATTTACTTGAAATGCTCATTAAGAATCATCAAAATAAAAATATTAATGAATTTTGTTCACTTAAAAGTGATTAAATTGAGAAAACGAATCAAAAAAATGTAAAGCGTTCGGTGGAAATTAATGAAATCCTGCAGGTCATAATTTATTATAAAACGATTCTGCTTTATGGAGACTCCATTACTTATTTTTTTTTACAGAAGCAACATTCAGCAAGTAATAGTAATAGGAAGTAATTAATGGGTTGCTTTCTTTGAAACAAAGATAGTAGAGAGATGAAAGGTGGGGAAATATGAAGGGCTTCAACTAATAAAACTTAACTTTTCCAGGTTTATGTGCTATTTCAAGGCGGTGCCGATTAGCATTTAGGAATTTTAAGAATGAGTATTTTAAAATATTACCTGAAATTCTTAAAAATGCTAACCAAAACGAAAAATCGTCTACATTTTTAGGTTTTTTCTTAATGAAACATCAATTTGATGTGTATAATGTACTTTAGACGAATAAAATATTGCCAAATTTCGTGAAAAAAAATCAAAATAGTTTTTTTTTAAATAAAAATGTATTGTTATTTAATACAAAAAGATCTTCAAAATTGCCCTCTTATTATCTTTTTGGAAATTTTTGCTTGGTATTATTCTTACATAACCACATTATTGATATTTGTTTAAAGAGTTTGAAAAAAAATCCAAATGTAATTTATAAAAATTGCTCTAAAGTCCGTACAAGAGTAATTTCTAGGTACATTTAAAGACCTTTAGATTTTCGCGAACTGCAATCGATATGATTTATTACATTGTCGTTTGAATAAAATGTACTCTATACATGGGGAATTTAAAAATTTTCGACACAAGCAAAATATTTTTTTTTTTTTGACATGTATAACCTTTTGTGTATGCGTTATCCGATGTCTAAGCATGATAAATCCACCAGCGTTGATTATTTAGCATTAATGGCGCAAAAATTATGGCAGTTTTTAGTTTCAAGCTAATTAAAAATAATAAAATTGCGGGTTTTGCTTGGATTTATTTAAAGCTACATTCTTTTTAGATTTCATTGTAGTTGTTACATTCCAAAATATTACACCACCAAAAATATAAAAATACACTCAAAAAATTATTTTTCATATATAAGAACTTAAAAAGAAAACCTCTATTAGTTTGAAACAGCACATTTTTGCCGGTTTTATGACATTTAATATGGGGTTACTTTTTCTGTAGGAAGTCCTATAAAATACTTCATCTTTCCCCACCTTTCATCTCTCCTGTATCCCCTATCCAAAGAAAGCAACACATTTAATAAATAGGAAGAATTTCCTGAGTGTTGAATCTCTTTAAAAAAAAATAAGAATTTGTAAACTTAAAAATTTTATATATGGGTGCTTTTTGGAGTTCTGAATATTATATTTGCTCCATAAAATTTGAAGTCCTTAACATTTTTTGATGCCTTTTCGATTTTAATATTATTTTTTGTTTTTTAATAATTAATAATCATATAACTACTACCTTCATCTCGTTGTAGCGAAAACAGACCAGTGCGTCTGGTAGGAATCGAACCCACGACCCTCGCACTTATAAGCCAGCACTCTACCAACTAGCCTACCATTGCGCACGAATTTTAGTATTAAATTCATTAAAGTCTTTTAGTTGATGTACATTTTGGAGGAATTGATACAGAGCTTTAGTTGTCACAAAACGAAATGTGTGTGGAAAAAACTACAGCTGTACCCGCTAGGAATAACAAACATTTAACTTTTTTTTTGCACTTTATCAATTTAGTTCGTTGCAGCCATGCTGTCAAGACATATTGAAAAAAAAAAAAATCGAAAAAAAATTTAATTTTGAAAATAATATGTATGAGATTTCTATCACTTATACGTATCGCTACACCCACCTTCGGTGTTCCCATAGCACTTAACCCCACCGAAGTAAAATAATGAATCAGGGCTATGAAACAAAAAGCTTCAATAAATTCGCCAACTCTACATCAGGTAGCGAGCAACAACTGTTCTAAGACTTATCATCTCGCGTAATTACAGTGTTGCCATGTTTGAAGCCCTTCATCTTTCACCACCTTTCATCTATCCATTATCCCCATTCCAAAGAAAGCAACACATTAATTAATAGGAAGAATTTCCTGAGTGTTGCTTCTCTTTAAAAAAAAATATATATATATTCCAAAAACATAATTACTTTTCTGATCTAACTGTAATGTACTTTATCCCAAAATACAGTGATACTGCCACATAGTGTAGTATTATTGTTGTGTAGTATGATTTTCGCTGCTCCTGCTGTTATTGTTGGTTAAATGCATTATTTCCCTCAACGTTGAACACAACAACATGTATTGTATGAAATGCGTGCATTAAAATGGGTTTTTCCCATTTTCTTATTTCTACTTATTTTCTGTGAAAAAACAAACTATTGCTCTGCCCTGCTTCCATACAATTTTGCACTCTTTCACTGATATTAAGGAATTCCTATAGTCTTCATCTTTTTTTTGTGGAATTTTAAGCCCAAATTGTTTTATTTTGTTGTTGCCAGCAACAAATACAAAAACAACTTAAACAGCAGCACAAAAAAAAAAAAAAAAAAATAGGAGGCATTTATGCAATGCAGTGTTGCCAGGTATATTGAGCATAAAATCGTCAAATTCTCCAATAAAAATCGTCAAAATCGTCATTATATTTTCAAATCGTCAAAACAAAAAATATTTGTTACAAGTGGGATAAAGTTTTAATAAAAAAAAAGAATAATCAAGTGCTCATGTACTATCGGTGTAATATAATACGATTTTTTACACTTTTCTGTAATTTAAACTTCGAAAATCATGATATTTTATAACGATAGCACTTTACCACTTTAACTGTTAATTCCTTCTACATAATTCTGTAAACACCACTTCAGTAGCACAATTTTAAAATCTTAAATTCTTTGACATAGTTTAGAAATTCTTTAACAATGTTATTTTGTATAATTATTAAATTTGGACTTCCATTATCGAGTTAAAGTTTCAAATTGCATTACATGTGATGACATAGTTTAATATAATAAATGGTAAAATATTTGATTATTTCATATTTTTTCATTTTGGGTTGGTTTTTAATATTGCTAAAAATTATTTATTATTTTATTTATTATTTATAATTTTTATTTTTATTTAAATATTGTTTATTACTACATGTTTTTCCGTTTTCAAATATAAATTGTGAATATCTGAAGTTTCACTTTGGAACACTTTATTTATATTATTATTAGGCCTGTTTTTTAAGCACCGGATTTATTTTTGGATTTATAAATCAGAATATTCAAACTCGATGTTGTGTTCGCAAAAACTTGGATGTTTTTTTTAATTTAAAAAATATTCCATTCCATTAAATACATGTTTCTTCTTATGTAAACGGTTTTAGTTTTCTAGTTAACCTGTTTGATTTTGAAATATCTTGAACTAGTTAAAGTCAAAATAACGCTAAAATACCGCAACGACGATTTATAACGTTATTTTGTTGATGTAACAAAATTTAATGGGTATAATTTTGAAATAAACCCTGTAAAGACACATGCCACTATTTTAATCGTAGCTTTAAAACGTTCATAACGGCATTGGTGTGGCCGTTGCAGGCAACTGCCATTGTAACGAAAAGGTAGTGTTTGCCAACCATGAAAAAAGTAAGCACATACTCAGGGAACTTCTGCTGTAAATATTTGTCGTTGTTTCAGTTGTAATACAGCATCTTTATTTTTAAGTGAAAAAACAGTCATTTGTAGAAGAAATTTAATTTTTGACTACAGTTGTAGTTCATTTAAAAAACAAACCACATTAAATTACAGTATTATGATTTTACATTCATTTTATAAAGTAGTTTTTTGTTATTTGAAAAAATAAAACAAATTAATGTTTGTTTATATTTTACTGCACTGACTTAACCACTAATTAAAAATGCAATTGTAGTTAATTTTTTGAACAGTAAAAAACAAATGACTATGTTAGTTAAATTTACTAAAATGTAAGTCGTTCTTTTTTCAAGTGAAATTTCATTTATTTTTAGCTACATTTGCAGTGGTCTTTACCGTTATTAAGTGCAGAAAATAAATTAAAATAAACCTAACGTGAATCCATAAAATAACTTTTTTGCTAAACTTTCAATAAAAAATAGTTGTTAATTTTAACGAAATAATAAAAATCCAAAAATAGATCCGGTGATTTTTTAATAATAGCAAATAAACACGTTTTGCTGACATATTAAACGTTTGTCAAAAATCGTCATTTTGGAAGCAAAAATCGTCAAATCGTCATTTAGTAATTTAGGTACTAAAAATCGTCAAAATGACGATAAATCGTCAAACCTGGCAACATTGATGCAATGTTAAACCAGAGTCCCTCTACTATACTCTTAGGTACTCAACCCGTTCTCTTTATTTTTCTTCACCAGCTCTGCCCAACTCAGTAACCAACCAAAGAGTAAAAAAAACACGATTTTTAAAGAGAAATTTAGGTTGTGTTGACAAAAATTAGGTTTGAATGTAAAAAGCTGTGTTTAAAGATGTTGCAGTTGTGTTTGATGCTGTGTTGACAGACAATTCCTTTCGAAATATCCTACATTACGTGGCTAAATTTATAAAAATCTGCTCTATAATAAAAATCTTCTTAACTAAAAAATTAAAAATGTCTTTTAATATTTATTACGCTAAAAAATATGCTAAATCAGCACAAATAATCTGCTAAAAAAATTCGGAGATAAATATAAAAATTGTTGTTGTAAATGCTACTTTTTTACTACATGTTCGTGATAAATAAACATTTTGCAGTTTTTTTAATTTGTACGCTTTTAATAGCATTAAAAAGTTGTTAACATATTTTTTTTTTTAATTCTATAAAAACATAATTTTGATTGGAAAAAATATATGGTGAAAAGCATTTTTTACAAACAAAACATACTAAAAGGAATTTGTCATATTTATTTAATTTTAATTTGGCTTGTTATTGGTTTTATGTTACAAATAAAACATGTCTTAATTTTTTAGCAAAACTGGCAAGCCCAACTTTTTTTCAAAAATATTCCACCCTCTCAAGAAAAATCTTTCAACAAAATGTTGCAACGCAGGACATTTTTTGCCGAAAATTTTGCTACTCGACTCATGTTAAAGAGAAAATATTGCTTACTGAGTTGGTCAGAGCTAGAGTCTTTTTTCGAGAGGCACGTGAGAGGTAATCCATCTCTTTAAAATAGTTACTCTTTTGTTAAACTGGCTGAAAATGCAGTTAAAACAAAATAATAAAATGAAGCAGAAGACGAAGAAGCTGACAAAAAGACGTACGTCAGCAACATAAAAATAAAGACAAGGTTGCTGCTGCTGCATATCTTGCAGTAAACTTAAACTAGTATATTGATGGCATACATTGAGCATATAACAATGGCAGCAGCAACAGCCAAAGAAGACGAAGGAGAAAATGAAGTAGATGACGGCCATGATGAAGAAGACGTCGACAACTACGATGAGCATGATGAAAAAAAAAAAAAAAAAAAAATCAGTTCAACAACCTACAAATGGGAAATTGAAATCAGAAAAAGAAAAACTGGAGTGTAGTATGTTGTTAATGTGTTGTTTTATATTATTGTTTGTTTGCATGTGAGTTTTTGCAATCACATTGAATTCTTCTCTCACTCTCTAAGTTTGATTGACACAATGGTCCTTAACTCTTAGAAATGTACCTGTGAAAATAGCAAAAAAGCTACTTAGTTAAAAATGACGTTTCATAAAAACTACTAAAATTACACTAAACAAAACAAAATATTGTCAATCAAATTTCAAATTAACTTTTGTTTGATTTGGAACTCACTTTCAATTACAAGTTTAATGATATCTTTTAAATGTTTAATTAAAAATTATTTTGGTGCAGCCAAAATTGCCAACAAATGGAATAAAAAAAAAAATGACAAAAAATAGATTCAACTTGAAAAAATTGAAAAATGAAAATTCAAAAAATCGCTAAAACTAAAAAAATCGTTGAAATTGAACAAATCACCAAAATTGCAAATTATCCAACAATTAAAAAAAAAATTACCAAAATGTTACAAAAATCGCCAAAATTAAACAAAAAAATCACTTAAACAAAAAAAAATCACTTAAATTGAAAAATAAAATTTAATTATAAAAAATCTTCAAAAAAAAAAAAATACAATTCTTAAATTTTTTTTAATTTTTGTAATTTTTTTAAATTTTGGCAGCATTTCAATTTTTAAATTAGAGATGATTTTTTTAAACTTCAGTAATGTTTTTAAATATGGGCATTTTCATAGTCACATACGTTACAGTCTCATACGTTACAGTATGTCTCAATGAAGTAAAAAAACAGGAAAACCACAATTTTTTTATACTTCTTTGTATTTTTCAGTAGAACGTAAAAGACTATATTTAGTAAAACTAAGAAAATAATCGAACTTAATGGCCCTAAAATATCAGCAATTAAAGAGGTTGACGTGATGTGACAAAAGCAGAACTTGACAATTTTTTGGCTTTTAAAAAAACGCAAAACTCAACTTTTTTTTAGCTTAACTTCCCGGATAAAACTCTTAATATGGAGTTTAATATAGTTAAAAGAGTTCGTCAGAAGAGTATAAAATTTCTTTGTTTTTGGTATATCATCACTTTTTAAAATATTTTTTGCATTAATAACAGAGACGGCTTTATTCTTCTTTAAAATTCCAACTCCTTTCCCATATAAGCGACGTCCAAAAACGCTGATTTTGGTTCACTTTTCCCGTTTTTAAAGTGCGCAATTTAAGAAATAGAGTGGCGGAAAAAATCAACTTTTTTTCAAAAACTTATAAAGTAATTTTTTATTACACACAACCAAAAAGCACTTTTAGCTCAAGAATATGGTAAAAATTTTTGGAGTTTTGAGAACCCAGTTACAGGTTATTAGGTTTTCAAAAAAATTTCTTTACTTTAATTCAATATTTTATTGATTAACAAGATTTTAACGGGACGCAATATATGGAAAATATTGGTAGAATTTTTTTCATTGCCTAAAAACTGGGCAAAAAGTTTTTTTAAAATAATTTTTACCGAAGAATCAAATGTCGAGGTCAAATTTCATATAAATACATCTCTTTTTGCTCTGTGGTAAAAGGGACCCTAAATCAGCGTTTTTGGCCAACGTGCTCATGTGAAAGGAGTCGAAATTAAAAAAAAAATAATTACTCCATTTTTTTATTGATGCAAAAACCGTAAAAAAGTGACGATGACCCAAAATCAAACTTTCTAACAATTCCCATATATAAACATATAAAAAGTGATCCTTTTCGTTAACGGTATTTTCAGGGTAACGTTATTTTACCAATGCAGTTACTTTTGGCCCCCATTATACCAGAACTAAATGACAGTCTAGTTTATGATCAAACTTTGGGAAATATATCTATCTTGTCAGATTATTTCGATAACGGTATTTTAAGAATAACGCCATTTCATTTATTTCGGTAACGGTATTTTAAGGAAATTGATATTTTAGTGTTGTCAGTTGAAAGGCGGTATGGCTTGCAATCCCTTGTTTTAATTGAAACTCGATTTTAGTTTTTCTCTATAGCACATTTGTTCTGCTAAATATTGATTAAAACAGATAAACAAATCAAACAAAAACTATATTAACAAAATTTTGGTTGTATTCGAGAAAAATTTAGTTGATTGGAAATAACAATTTACTTTTGTAACAAGGGCAAAAACTTTTTCTAAATATTTGTATACAGAAAACAGTAACCAGAAAATGTAATCATACAAAATTTTTGCTATATATACCTTAAATTTAGTTATATAAAGAATAGTATAAAAAGTTTATAAAATTTTAAGTCTTTTAAGATTTAATTCCACTAATATTTAGCTAATTAATTGTTATTTTCAATTGACTAAAATTAAGCCGAAATATAACTTATTTCCATTTTTTTCTTACTAATATTTGGCAACAGAAAAATCTGCTAATTTTAGCATTTTTTTGCAACACCATTTTAAACTAGTTTTTAGTAGTTTTAGCAAAAACGTTTATGAAGTTTTTTCTATTATTGTAGGAGGTGCGGTTCCAGGGGGAGGCAAAAGGGGAAATTTTCTCCCCCAAAATAAAAATTTTCAATACAAAAAAGTCAAAAAGATTTAAAAATTTGTCAGAAATACTCTAACTTCCCTCCCCAAAATCTTTTCCTGGATCCGCGCCTGTATTGTAGGGAATCTTTCATGAAGTGGACTTGACATTTTATATAAAGCTTAATTAAGTTTTTTTGAATTGGTTTCTGGTTTTAACTCTTATTCATGGAGTTGCAATAGTTGGCATATTCAGACTAGACATGAGATTCGTCCATTACATTTCACAATCATTCACTAATGAAACTTGTCATATAAGTAATAATTTCAGACCTACGCTCACACTTGTTGACTTAAACGCTTCATGGGAAAGTTTTCAATTTTGCCAATACCAGACATGGGACATAATTCCAATATTTGTTTATTTAATTACAAACCACTTACATGTAATTGGGTGTAATTTCCCTGTAATTAAATACCCGGATGTTGTTACTAATCCCCATGTTTTTTATTTAAAATGTTACAAATTTCATCAGAAAGCGTTTAAGTCTACAAGTGTGAGCATAGGTCTGAAATTATTAATGGTATTGACAAATTTTACAAGTCAATAATTTGAAATGTAATTGACGCCGCCAATGCCTGATTCAGAGTATGTTTTGCAATTAGTTCTATCATCGATGATTTTTATTTGTAATTGTCTCAAAATTCTCTTACTCCAAACTAGACCATATTCTCGTGAAACCAAATGGATTCTGAAGTATGTAAATTATGTGCTTCTGTGTAATTAGTTGGCCCATTGTGCTCTATACTTAGATATCACGTAAAAGTCGTTTGATTGCTGTAGCTATTATTGCTGAAAATTATGCTGAGTAAGCTACTCTATCTTTATTCATACTGTTAGTATGTAATGGTCTGCTGTTGGTTGTTTTTTTTTGCATCTTCTTGTTCAGATTTTGTGGTATTCATTGTAGTTGTGGTGAGAACCCAGCAAACAATTTGCAGTTTCATAATATTTAGGCTTTAAACCGAGCCGCAAGAAAAGTTTTTCCAAACATTATCCTGTTGACACTTTAAAATGAAAGTAACTTTTGTTTGTTGGGTAATTTCACAATAAAAATTGTAACAAAAAAAATGTTCCTATATATTGCCAAAGTGGGCAAGTCACAGAAAAAAAAAACATTAAAAGGAAAACAAAATTGGCAACAATCCGTAAAGCTGCAAATAAATCAGAAAAACGCATCTTTTTTTTACCAAATTGTCAGTTTTATAGCAATTTGCATAAAAAGGAAACTTTGTCTCAATGTATGAATATTTTTGAAAGAAAAATTTCAGCAGAAGCTTAAGATTAAAAAAAAAAAAACTTACAGTACAAAAATAATCGGGATAAATTAATTTCTTTAAATTTAAGATTTAAAATAAAGGGATACACCCAAAAAAATAAGTTAGTAGAAAAGTTAGTAAAACATCTTGTAAATTAGGTATACCATTTTTCAGCAAATTTTTTGCTAAAATTATGTTTAAACTAAAATTTAAGTTATACTTGGTCAGCTCTTAACTGTTTTGAACTAATGTTTTACTAATATTTTACTAATGTTTTACTAATTTATTTTGCTAAAAAAAATTGTGCTGATTAGCACATCAATAGTGTGAACGACAACCAAATTAAAAGTTATACGCAGAATGAATAAGATGTCAAGATGTAGTAGTGACGAGGAAAATTATACTAAAAAGTACAACTCTAGTAAGACACATAAAAAAATTCAACCATGGAAGATTTTATATCTGTTTTTCATACATAAAACAAAACTGTGGATTGAAACAACTTAAATTTTTGCGTTTTTAGCGGCTTGTGAAAGTAATTGTCTATTAATTAAATAAAAGACAAAATAAAATATTTAAATTTAAAAAAGATTAAACGTGTATTGTAGTCAAATTGAGTGGTCAAGTTGATAACAAATATACAGCAGGTAGACAGACTAAAGCGAAAGACAAAGACATACATCTTTTTTATGTTTCCTTTTTCTTATTATGTTTCCTTTTTCTTATTGGAAAAAAATGTAACATATACAAGTTACATTTTGTTATTTTTTTCGTTTCGTTTCTATAATTATCTGCGGCATTAGCGTTCCTTTAAAAGATAGCATCTTTGAGACAACCATTGATGTATTTTAAAAATAATCGCAAAAATATTTTTTATGATTTTCAGCAAAATAAATTAACTAAATTAAAATTTTCTACAAATTTTTTGAGTTTTTTTTAGTCCACTAATATTCAGCAAAAATTTTATTAATGTTTAGCAAGGGTTTTTTAATTTCTAATCCACTAAGTTTTAGCAAATCTTTTGCTGAATCTACTAATTTTTGCTGACATTAGGATTTTGCTGACATTAGCAATTTGTTTGCAAGCACCCTCCTGACTAAAATGCTGCTGACTCATCAAAATTTTTTGCTGACTTTAATAACTTTTTTATTTGAGTGTAGTTATAAATTCTAATCAGGAAAAATATTAGCTTGAGGTTTACAATGACAAATTAGCTCAACCAAACTGTCAAGAAATTTTGTCATCTACAATTGCAAATCTACACAGAATAAAATAAAATCGAGTTTCAATTAAAATATTTGTTAGTTCAATTAAAAGTTTAATCGAATTCTTTACTAGTTTTTAATTTTAATAAAATTTTTAGTAGACACTATACTGACAAAAAATTTAAGTAATAACATTTTTGCCAAAACAACTAAAAATTAGTTAAAAATAACGTTGCAGAAAAAATCGCCAAAACTTGCAAATTTTTTTTTTTGCTAAATATTAGTACGATACAAATAAAAAAAAATCTGTTTAATCTACAATATTTTTTTATATTTGAGCTAAATTTAAGTTAATTAAAAGTAAAAAAATAATCAGCAAAAAGACTTTGCTAAATATTAGTGTACTTTAAAAGTTTCTCTGTCACTCAGTCTTCTATCGCACTTTACTATTATTTCACTTGTTTTTAGTACAAAGTTTTTTTTAGTAAATTTTTTTTCCTATTCTGATTTTACAAATTACTACATTTGTTTTATTAATTTTTGTTGCTCATTTGACTAATTTAATTTTACTAACTTTTGAAACCCGATTTGATAAAATTGGCATAAAAAGAAATTACTTAAAATATATATTTTTTAAAGCTAAGCATTATTTAATCTAGGCACAAGATATAGACAAAACTTGAACTTTATTTATGCACTTAAATATTAACTACACTCAGGAAAAAGAGTTCCATCATATTGATGAATATATTTAATAAATTGTTTGTCATCAATGTCAAAAATGTTTCATAGATCTTAATCATTTCAAAAAAATTTCATAAAATTTGTGAAAATAAGTTTATTCAAGGTAAAATAATTGTATTAATTAGTTCTTTACTTATACTTATATATTACTAATATTTAGTACAAAATTTGGTTGATTTTAGAAAATCGAATGCCACACAGTGGTTCCAAACACAAAAAACATGGTAATAAATATAGATGTTTTAAACTACTGGTCCAATCGGGAAATGGTGTTCCCAAAAATTGAAAAGCGGGAGCTAACCTTTAAGGAAAATGTTTCTGTGGTCACCCTGTTTTAACACAGGGTGTGCTACAGGGTGTCAAAGTTGACCATCTCGAGTATGAAAGAGCTTTAAAGGGGTATAACTTCTATAACCATGCATCGATTTTAGTGTTTTTTGGACTTTTTTAAATCTAGGTTACGAGACAAAGCAAAAACATGCTTCATGTACCATAGTAACTCTTACAGTTAAAAAAATATTTCACTTTGAATTTCAAAATCTTCATTTTTCGCCTTGACTTTTTTAATAGTTTTGCCAATAGATTATTCATTTTTCAAAGAAAATGCTCAAAATTTTTTCAAGTCATTCTAATGACCTTTCTTAAACTCCTAAAGAAAACTTTTTTGAATTATCTTAAGCCGTTTCGCAGTGATACTATTTTAAACTCAAAAATTAAAAGTGTGTTCTGAAAAATGGGGTTTTTTGGTCAGATAAGGGGTAACTTCACACACCTTTATATATATTTTGCTGATATTTTTTGGATTAGTTTTTTACATAGTTTGATAGAGTAGACTTCAAAAATGCTTAATGGTATAGTTTAAAGCATTTTTGGATATGCACCCTACGTCCAGCATTGGTCGAAAATGATGAATTTTTGAACGGAATTCTATGTTTATGACCGTGATAAAAAAAAGTCACGCCACTTAGACACGATTTGAAATTTTTATACTGTAAAGAGATTTATTCTAATGAGTTTGCCACTTCATTTGCCGCCGCCCGCTCAAAAACGTAGCCTGGAGAGCAAATTTTGTGGAAAAAGTCATTTTTTCAAAAGCCTTTTTTTGATTTATAAAAAAAGCGTACTTATATTATCAATTTCAGCAAGATTTTATTTTATTTTTAATAAAACGTAAATAATTGTCCTACATTCCAAAAATCTTTTCGATATTGCTTATGGTTATTTTTACATAAAACATCAAAGTTCAATGTAGTATATCTAACTATAATTAATTGTACATTTATTGGCTTTTGCTTTCGGTAATGTTAAAAAATTTAAATAATTTCAGAAATTTTTTTACATATTATTAAATTAGACTTAGTTATCAATTCAACGATGCATAAATCGTTTATCTAGTGTAATAAATGAATTCAAACTATTGCGCTTAAATCAGGCATTTCAGGTCAAATTGCAGTATTTAACAAATTTATATATTCAGGTATACAGAGCGTGTTGCATTATATTTCTCTAAAAGGGTTACGGGTTTTTTTTATTTTTTTAATACTATTTCAAAAACCTAATAAGATATAAATGCAGGTAGAAAATGCGTTTTATGATGTAACATTTGCATAATATATTGTTCTAAATTTCCATATAAAACAGGTAAATAACTACCATATATTCATTTATTTGAAAGACAAAATAATGTTTTTTTTTTGTTCTAAAGATAAGGTTTTATTAAATTTAACTGGTACAGTAGTAATTGTGCTAAAAATATGAATATATTCCTAAGGACTACACATTTTCTACAAAGTAGTCTGAAGTATCAAAAGTTAAAAGGTCGTTTATATGCATAGATTCAGAATCTTCCTTTTCAATGTCTATGCTTATTTTTGGTAACCATTTTGTTCTTATGGAGTAAAGTACTGGATCCGATGATATTAATAAAAATTCCATCAAATCGGAATTTTGAGCTATTCTGGAGCACTTACGTGTGTTAAAAAGCCTAAAATGTTTGACGTCTCTATTTCTGGCCTCCTGGGCTTCTTCAGTCAGTTCGCCTAAAGGCAACATACTGTTTTCTATTATTTCTTTGGCATGAGCTAATACTTTATGTACTGTTGGTGTCATTGGCCTCCAAGAGTACATGGTGAGTATAATGTCTTTTGTTTCATTGGCAAAGAGTTTAAATTTAGCCACATTAATAGGTTTTTTACTGTTAATGACTGCTAATATAACTTTAAAACGTTTTAGTAGGTTTTTATCGAGACCCGTAATTGAGGAGGTAGTTTCTGGATCTTCGAAAAAACGCCTTGCTGTATTTCCGTCATTGGAACTTCCAAACCCCTGAAGGGGCGTATCAATGATTAATCCAAGTCTTAATTTAAATTCATCTTGAATTCTTTTCTTCTCTTCTTTTCTCATGTTGTGTAGATCAGTGTTTTTGTTTACGGAAAGGCTTAGGTTTCCTGGAATAAGGCGGTATTTGAGATCGTATGCGAGGTGTAAACAATATTCCATAAATCTTATTCTGGCATGAAGTGGCGATATCCCAAACCTCAGAGCGTTTTCGTTCATAGAAATTGTATCACTATCTTCATGAAACTGTGAACTTAATTTTCCACATATATTACATTTCCAAGTAGATGTTGTGTCTGTAATTGCATTTGCAACTTTTCCATCAATCATTGTAAGTTGTGGTTGAATGAAACTTTAATAACTTGTCCAGATATTTCCACGTAAAGTGGAGACAAGCTCGAAATTTCCCTTTCTATTGAATCTACTAAACTTTGTGTTGAAATCATGTCTTCTTTTACATATTCAAATCGTATTGGACGACATAAAAATTTAGATCCAGGGGTTAAATTCGTCCATATATCATTTGCAGACGAGGTTGAAGGTAATTTATTATACAACCGCATTCTTAACGGCACAAAAGAAGCCATAAAAATTGATGAAAAACTTTTTTCTTTGCTGCTTCCAGATGGTTGTTTGTATTCGGAAAACCCAGATGTGCCATCACAGCCCCATTTGAACATTAACACGACATCAGATTGCTTGCATCTTTCAATATCTTTGCTGCTAAATGTGGACATAATTCTAGAAACAGTATTGTCAATTAACTGTGATAGTTCAACTTTTGCGCCTTCAATAGAGGCATGCACTGGGGATGTTATTGGTTTTAAAATATTTTCTTTTGTTTCTTTTATTGCTTTACTGCTAGGAAAAATATCATATCCTTTTTCAATGAGAGCTTTTCTTAAAATACCATATTTATTTCTCGTTAACCCCAAATTTAGAAAAAGAGCTAATGCATCTTCACTGGTAAAGGAAGTTGATGATTTTGGTGTTGGAATACTTTGTATCATGCGCTTCAAACGCTTAGGAGACGCAGTTGGTAGGACGTCGACAATTTTCCCTGTTTCTTTAGGCTGTATACGTGTCAAAGCTGCTTTAAAAGAATCCTTTATTTCATTAGCGGAGTGTGTGTTAATCATTTCTTCCTGTTTTACCTTCTTAGTCCTAATCTGGACCTCTTCATAATCTTTTTTAGGGCGGGCCCCTTTTTTTCTGTTCAATAACTACTGACATCTCCTTATTAAGCCAATCTTGACTCTTCTTCATAAATTTTTGTATAGAATAATCGGAATCTTTAATCCTTTTTTCATAAATTTTGTAAAAATTTTCAATTTCATCTGGCTTTATATTTAAGCCATACGAGTAGACAATGGTATCAATCAGTTTTCCTATTTTTTCCGATCGTATATCAGTATTGGCAAGAGTATCCCAAATTACTTTACAAAGGGAGCTATATTTTATTGTAACCTCCATGACTGCTTAACTCAAATAACCTCCTTTTAAAATTACTACGCTTATATATTACAAATATTTGTTTTTTTATAAACAAAAAATCGAGCAGGTACTGGATTTGTAAAAACAAAAAACTGAAATAGGTAAAATAAAAAAAAACGCATTATATTAGCCCATTAAAACAATATGTTATGCAAATGTTACATCATAAAACGCATTTTCTACCTGCATTTATATCTTATTAGGTTTTTGAAATAGTATTAAAAAAATAAAAAAACCCGTAACCCTTTTAGAGAAATATAATGCAACACGCTCTGTATACCTGAATATATAAATTTGTTAAATACTGCAATTTGACCTGAAATGCCTGATTTAAGCGCAATAGTTTGAATTCATTTATTACACTAGATAAACGATTTATGCATCGTTGAATTGATAACTAAGTCTAATTTAATAATATGTAAAAAAATTTCTGAAATTATTTAAATTTTTTAACATTACCGAAAGCAAAAGCCAATAAATGTACAATTAATTATAGTTAGATATACTACATTGAACTTTGATGTTTTATGTAAAAATAACCATAAGCAATATCGAAAAGATTTTTGGAATGTAGGACAATTATTTACGTTTTATTAAAAATAAAATAAATCTTGCTGAAATTGATAATATAAGTACGCTTTTTTTATAAATCAAAAAAAGGCTTTTGAAAAAATGACTTTTTCCACAAAATTTGCTCTCCAGGCTACGTTTTTGAGCGGGCGGCGGCAAATGAAGTGGCAAACTCATTAGAATAAATCTCTTTACAGTATAAAAATTTCAAATCGTGTCTAAGTGGCGTGACTTTTTTTTATCACGGTCATAAACATAGAATTCCGTTCAAAAATTCATCATTTTCGACCAATGCTGGACGTAGGGTGCATATCCAAAAATGCTTTAAACTATACCATTAAGCATTTTTGAAGTCTACTCTATCAAACTATGTAAAAAACTAATCCAAAAAATATCAGCAAAATATATATAAAGGTGTGTGAAGTTACCCCTTATCTGACCAAAAAACCCCATTTTTCAGAACACACTTTTAATTTTTGAGTTTAAAATAGTATCACTGCGAAACGGCTTAAGATAATTCAAAAAAGTTTTCTTTAGGAGTTTAAGAAAGGTCATTAGAATGACTTGAAAAAATTTTGAGCATTTTCTTTGAAAAATGAATAATCTATTGGCAAAACTATTAAAAAAGTCAAGGCGAAAAATGAAGATTTTGAAATTCAAAGTGAAATATTTTTTTAACTGTAAGAGTTACTATGGTACATGAAGCATGTTTTTGCTTTGTCTCGTAACCTAGATTTAAAAAGTCCAAAAAACACTAAAATCGATGCATGGTTATAGAAGTTATACCCCTTTAAAGCTCTTTCATACTCGAGATGGTCAACTTTGACACCCTGTAGCACACCCTGTGTTAAAACAGGGTGACCACAGAAACATTTTCCTTAAAGGTTAGCTCCCGCTTTTCAATTTTTGGGAACACCATTTCCCGATTGGACCAGTAGTTTAAAACATCTATATTTATTACCATGTTTTTTGTGTTTGGAACCACTGTGTGCCATTAAGAGTTTACTAAAATGTTTCTGGCTTGTCTAATTAATTGCACATTAATTAAATTAAAGACAAAATAAAATATTTAAATTTCATAAAGATTTAATCTATATATAATCTATGTATTTGTAAACTCAATGATTATAGTGGATACTAATGTAGTGTGGTCAAATTGCAAACAATTATAAGTTCAGGTATGCAGACTAAAGCGAAAGACAAGGACACACATCTTAGGTAATTTTGTATGTTTCCTTTTTCTTATTGCAAAAAAGGGTTGTATATTTTATATTTTGTTATTTGTTTTTGTTTCGTTTCTAGGAAGGTGCCATTATTTAGACAACCATTGATGTAAGTAGTTGAAAGATAATTAGGTAATGTTATATATAATCATTTTTTATATATTTTCAGATATTAAATTAATTCGTATAGTCAATGTGGGATTATAAACATTTCTATAATTTGTAACGCATTGCAAATTGTTATTAAAAGAATATTAAAAAAAAATGTTAATATTTTCGGCAAATAAATTACATAAAGTATAATTTTTCTACATTTTTTTTGAGGTTTTTCACTCTACTAATACTCAGCAATAATTTTATTAACATTTAGCAAGGATTTTTTAATTTTGAATCAACTAAGTGTTAGCAAAATTTTTGTGGACTGAATCTACTAATTTTGTTGCTAAAAATGAGCTCGCTAATTTTCAGCAAAATATTTTGCTGACATTAGCAATTTTTTTTGCAAGCACCCTCCTGACTAAAATTGCTGGCTTTACTGTCTTTTTTTTGAGCGTATGAGAACATAGGATATTTTGCATTAACATATGTCCTTCGAGCTTGCAGTGTTCCAAAATTCAAAATTCTGAGGTTTCCATTAGCAATTTTTACATTATATTTTTAATGTCTTATTTGGTATTTTTTAACATTTTGTTTAACAATTGAAGGGCTTATTGTAAAAACATGATAAGCCACATTTTATTTTTAGTTTGTTTTCGCCTTTTAAAGGTTAAAGAAATGAAACCAATATGACTTTTGCTGGACCTTTATACTTTAGGTGCTTGCAATTAGAGTTTAAGCAAGACTTCTATCAAATATTAATCAATGACTGGCTAGAAAATATCGAAAATCCATAAAACAATAAATGTGGCTTATCAAGTTTTTACAATAAGCTCTGCAATTATATTTTTATTAGTTTTAGTGTCATGTATAAATTTTAATTTTTGTATATAAAAATTAAAAAAAAAAAACAAAATAAAATTGGAGACAGTGTTTTATTTAATACAAAAGAAATTATATCACAAAATTCGGTTGGATGTACTGAATATGCTGTAGATGTAACTACTAATCTAGTAGACGTAACTACAACCGAATAATGCGATAATAGTACATATAACTATCCAAATACGGTTGGCGACAAATTCGGTTGTCACAACGAATCTGTTCTCTATGTGTATGAACTTAAAACATATATCAATCTTAAAGTGTTGGCATTGTTTTTTTTTTTCTTAATTTCAAAAAAGTTTCTTTAGCGGTTTTGTTTTTCCAAAAACAAAAAACAAAAAAAATTTAAAATGCCATCATTGCAAAATGTTTATATGACAGTTTCGTTTATCTTTTTCCCGAAATGAGAATGTATGTTAAGCTTTAGAGAAAATTTCGTTAAAACTTCATGTTCATATGGAAAATTTGTTTATTACGAACACACGAATCATTTTCATTTCTACCGTCATCAATTTTAGCGACAGTAGTGACATATGTTGGTGACGCCTGCATAAGTCTCTGCATGATGATGACGATGATGGCGAAAATAAAATGGAGTAGAACACTACCAAACTGTTGTAAAATAAAATGAAAAAAAAAACCCCGAAAGCAATTTTATATGGATTAAAGCTAAAACCGTGAATGTAAAGCTATGCATGCATGTCATATAGATGTAAAATGTACCAAATGTATATGGCAGTTTATTTTTGCCAAAAAGGACAAAAATCCTTTAGTGATCCACTTCAAATGTTGATAATGACAGTGAAATGTATATACTTATTATGGTTATATCATTTCACTTATTATTACTGTCCTATATATATTTTTACATATGAATAATTATTTGCATATAATGCTGATGAGTGAGTTAATTTTTATCTGGAATGTATTAAAACGATTTAAATTAAAAATAAATTTTAAAAAGAAAAATCTATATCAGGTACCTGATTTATAGTAAGACTTAAAGAAATGAAATGATGAGACCAAAGGCTTTCGCTTTCAATTCCGTGTATTCATAAGGACACATCATACACCCGTTTAAAACGAAACTTAAGAATATCGCTCATTTATTTCAATAACGTCATAACTCAAAAATTTTGATTTTGTAGAAAACGAGTTTAAAGTTTTCAATTTAATCCCACCTTGAAGAAAAAATAACGACATAATTTCTCTCAAGAGGTGAGTATACATGATATCAATACGACTCTTTTAAACAATATGATACGTGATATAACGAATAATTCTGCGTCATTAACTCAAAAATCATGTTTTTTGAGTTGTGACGTTCTTGAAGTAAATGAGCGATATGTTGTAATTCTTTTTGTCTTAAAGCGCCATTAGAAAACAAGATCGAAGCTTTGACAGAATATGAATCCTCGAGAGATTGTTTAAAATTAAATTTCATTTAACCGATTTTTAAGCTTTTCTTGGTTGGACAAATATAAAACGGAATAGATTTTACATTATTTTAAAATTTGCGTATTTGATTCAATTCATGGTCCAATTAGACAGATTTTTAAAATTTATATAGGGAATGTGGTGTACCATGAAGCGATTGATATATTAATAGATATATCTCTGCAGAAAAAACAAATTAAAGTCCGCTTTAAAGTGAGATATATTTGTCTATAAGCGTAGTTAAAACGTGTACACTTTTGGATGATTTTTAAAACATTATTAATTTTTGAACTTGAAATCATAGACTAGACAACTGCAGTTTTCAAATGATTTTTAAATTAGGGAAAGAATCAATATACTTCAGAAGATAATGCTTCTCAAAGTTTAGTGTTGCTATGATTTAATTAAATTATAAGGCAAAAATTTTAAAACCCAAAAAAATGTATTTTTATATGGAAAAATCTCGTAAGCTATTATTAAAAAATTATTAAAAATGGTTAGCATTTGCCCCAAAAAAGTCGCAGTTGTTATATATCGATGATCATGCAAGAGGTGGTGGAGTGCAAAATGCATTTAAAAATTTCATTTGCATCATAAATGCATTTTTGCACAAAAGTGGTTGTTTTTTAATTACAAATCTTAAAGAAGCCAATATGCTTTTTAAATGTTTGAAATAGCCCATCTACATTATGAAATATGATTTTTCAAAACTCACTGCTTTTAAATTTTTTTTTGGATTTTTTAAAAACTGAAAAAAGGTAATAAAACCGCGATTTTATAAAATTTCCAGAAACTGAAAACCGTAGGGACTAATTGACATCCTAGAGCATACGTGTGCAAAACATAAAGAAATTTTAATTTCCTTAGGTCAGATTTTTGCCGATCTATCATGGAATGGACGAAAACTTTGTCAGAACAGTTTTTGTTAGGTACATAAAAATTACTACTAGGCGTATGAATGATATAATTAGTAGTAATTCATATATTACTCATACCACTAGGAGTATTTAAATATTGCTCATACGCCTAGTGGTACTCGTATTTTTATACATTTTGAAGAAAATTAAATAAAAGTGAACATATCTTCGAAATTTTTTTGTGGATTTCCTAAAGTTATACCTAATATCCAAAAAAAAAAAAAATTTTTTTTTACATGTTTTTGAATATGGAGTCATTGCAGAAGGCCTATTGACGGAATTATGTCTTTATTAAACTTCACCCATTCCGATTTGCATGAAGCTTGAAATACATAGCGTTCATTTGCTGCAATAACGTCATAACTCAAAAATTTTGAATTTCTACAAGTTCAAAGTTTTAAATTTACTCCCAGCTTGAAGAAAAACTAACGACATCATTTTTTCTCAAGCGGTTTTTCAAGATACTAATACGATTTTTTACACAATATAAAGCAGTGTATAACTAATGATCATTATCTCAAAAATCATGTTTTTTGAGTTATGACGTACCTTCAGCAAATTAGCGATATGTATTCTATGAATTAGTATTAAGAAACAGAATTTTTTCAAAATCCTTTGTGGTTCGCGTTTAATCGATTCATAAAGTTGATTTTTGTTTTTAAATCCACAAAAAAATATTATCATTCAAAGGTCTTATGAATTGATAGGACGGAAGGAGGAAGGGGTTAGCTTGACTATACTTTAAAGCTTTGATATGCTAAGTTTTATATTAAAACGTCTTCACCAAAGAATTGATGGCCATTTAAAAGTCAAAAAATGTAAAGTTATAAGAGTTTGAAATTTACAAGAGTGTTTTCATTAATTTTATTTTTTTACTCATAGTATTTAGCTTTCATATCCAAACCAATACAAAATAAAGTCATTAGGTTCAGGAGATATTTGCATTCACTGTAAAAGGAATTACAATATCGCTGCTTGGTGAAAAGTTGTATGGTGGTTTACAAGTGAAACCAAAATTTTTGGAATTTTGAAACTTAGCATTTTTGTACCGTTTGAGGTATACCAAGTTGTTGTCAGCGCACTAATAATAGGATACGAACATCACAATGGAATTTGCGTAATTTTTTTTGAAAATGTATGGTTTTTGCGTCAGATATTCACAATTATATTTGAAATGAGCTTAGCGTATTGCCTGAACTGAGTTTCTTTGTAAAAACTACCGCCGAGTCAAAAAGTATTTTTAAAAATTTAAAACGCAAAAATTCTCCACTCTTCATATTTATATGAATAATATTAAGAAAGTATATACACCGAAAGAAAGTATATATTAATAATATTAAGAAAGTACGAGTATATAAAGCAATGAACCGTGATCACACGTGAGTGTCAGTAAAAGTTAAATTTACATTTTTGTCTCAAGAGTGAGTGTGAATCGAAAGGAACTCAAGTTCCAATCTCTAGTTTGAAGTAGTATAATTTTCTAATATAATTTCGTGTACAAATTGTGTTAAACATTTAACATCCAAAAAAGTATGAAAATGCTAGCTTTTTATATGGAAAAATATAATCTGTGGTCCTTCAAAGTTCACTACCTTTTGTATTTTTTTAATTATACAATTTTACAATTTTAAAAATCTAAAAACGTAAATGTTTATTTGGAGCCAAGAGTCTCTCTGTTTCCAACATAAAAGGAGGACATGAAGTCAAAAAATGTCGATTTTCCAACTTTAAATAATGGAACAAATGATATATATTTGGAGCAACCAGGTTAAAAAATTCAAAATCACTTAAAAAATTACTGACAGGGGAGGTATCATAACCCGAATTCGCAGATTTTAATCAACTCTTAATATATTGTCAAAGAGCAAAACAAAAAGAGACATGTATTTTTTTTTTAAGCTGCCCAATATCATATTTAAAGACTAAGAAGTAGGGTTAAAAATTCATTTGTTTTTGAATGAAAACTTGTATTAAATTTACGAAAACTAGATTTATTTGTACGCAGGGTTGAAGTACTCAAGAGAACAAAAATGTTGATACCCATATTGCCTCCATAGTGGACTCAGAGTTGACACATTTTTGAATCTTCGGGAAAAGTCGCATAAAAACCGAATGGTTTCGAATATCGGAAAAAGCACAGACACCTCTCGATTAAATTAAATATGCTTTGCTATGAATTATTTTTAGCTTAATACAGCTAAAATTCGTTAATAAAACGCCAGATTCAATGCTACTCAAAACACATTTTCCTGAATAACAACAATACTTGAAAATTTAGATTTTTGTTGTTTTAGTGACCAATTTTATTTTGTTTATAATTTGTTTTTTAAGGTATTTTCTTTGGCCTAAGTTGGTCAATTGTCTGACAATTAAATTAAAATAAAAAACAATTTATTTCATTTTTCACTCGACGTTTCTTTGGCGTATATCCAATTTCTTCAGGAGTTTTTTTATTGTTAAATTCTGGAAAATATTTGGGCATAATTTCTACACCTGTGAATATGTCTTCAAAAAACCTTTCATTAGATACACCGACAAAAAAGTAAAATGGGTTTATTTTTGACCTCACTTAGTAACGTCTAACACATAAGATTGGGAGGGGGTCCCTTAAATTGTCAGTCTCTACAACATATCCGAAGTTTATTAAGATCTGTCGGTCCGGGTAGAAATATCTCCCTTGTGAGTGACAAATGTTTAAACGCACCTGTCACAAAAAATACTCTTTTATCGTTATCTCGAAAATTTTAGAGTATAATGCAACTTCTCAAAGTACACTCGGCTAGACTTCAAAACCTACAATACGTCACTTGAAAAGTGATTGCTATTTTTTTTTTTTTTTTTGTAGCACCGTGTAATGTTTTATTAAATAAAATAAAAGTCCTTCTATATTCTTAACAATGTAATTTCAATTTATGTGCAAGTGAATTTTGTTTGTAAATATTTTTTAATCCATAATATCTTTTAAATAAAAAATAACAATTTCTCTGAATAAGCTTAAGGAGTAGAGAAGCAACAAAAAAAAAATATGAAAAATAAATAATAACAAAACAACATCAACAACAACAACAAAGGGGCTTAAATAAGCAATAAATTTATAACTCAAGGACATACTTAAAATATTTTTACAGGAACATACAAACAAACATAAACACTCATAACATTATACGCACACAATAACATGCCACATAAATACACCTTCAAAAAAAATATATGTTCGAGACAAGAACGGCATTTAGACTAGAATTGTAGTATTGAAATTTTATACTGAACTTGATGTTGGTGCAATTTTAAGAGAATTTGTATACAAAATGAAATATTAATCTCATATCACTGGAGAATTCATATTAGAATTGTGCTTAATATCGAAGTTCAACAAATTCAGAACAATTTGATGCCCCCGATTTCTAACAGATTTTTAATGTTGGCTATAGTTAAAGAAACATTTGGAAACCAATTTTCTTAAAAAATTTTAATTTTTTGTTAAATTTTTTACAAAAAATACAAAAT
This sequence comes from Delia radicum, assembly GCA_021234595.1. NCBI lineage: Eukaryota > Metazoa > Arthropoda > Insecta > Diptera > Anthomyiidae > Delia > Delia radicum. The sequence continues at coordinate 78,710,658 of CM037854.1, forward strand.
TTAAAATAACAATGCTACTTTTTTGCAACATTCAAATACTTTGAACTGTGATTTTTATTTTTATATACTACACCTTCCGAAAGATGTATTAATATTCAACCCTGTTACGGCTTTTAAATCAGAGCGAAAGTGAAAATTTTAGAATTTTTCGGTGTTCTTGCTATTAAATCAGAACGTTTTTCCCTATTTTTTAATCGTTTTAATTCATGTGAAAAAGCCTGGTCGAAAGTAAAACGAATGTCATTTTTTCTAATAAATTACAATTTAGGGTCAAAAATGGTGCTTAATATTAAAAATTTAGAACTTTTTTTTTACTTATTTCTGATTTTATTGTATTTTTGGTTGTATTGTTTCTACTCTAAAAAACTGTTTTAAAAAAACATTTTTTTGTTTTGATATTCTAGACAACACTCAAACAAATTGACAACAATGTTAGAAGCATTTCTTAAAAGCATTTTACTTTCCATATGTTTTTTATTTTCCATAAAACCATATGTTTTTGGCACTTCGATAATAATTTCGAAAAAAATCGAGTTTTCGAAAGCTTTTATGATTTAAGAACACCAAATTTCAATTTCGATTGATTTCACAAATTCGTTCTAATTGCAAAACGTTCTAAAGTAGGGACATAGGCGATTGTCTATGCATGTACACTCAAAAAAAAAAAAAAATATATGTAAAGTCAGCAACACTTTTGCTGTAAGAATTCTTGCCAAAAAATTGCTAATATCAGCAAAAAAATTTGCTAAATTCTGTAAAATTTTTGCTATTTTTTTGGGTGTATTTAAAGTTGAAATTTCTCATTTTCTACGTTACTAAAATATCTAAAACGTAAAAAAGATCTAAGATTTTAATACGTACCTTTAGTTAGGGTTGACAGATTTGAAATTGACAGAAAAAGTACACTGAGGAAAAAAAAAGCAGTACAATTAACCCTGCAGTACTATCGTCTGTGTGGAATCCACCCATAAGGAGGAATTTTTGTTTATTTCAAGAGAGATGTATATGAACAAAATATGATTAAAAATAAATGAATTGTTAAAATTATAAAATTCAATTTTTTTGGTGTATTTTCGAATTCATTATTGAAAAAAAAAAATATTATTTGCATAATTGAATTTAACTAATATGAATGACAGATACTAATAAGTAGGCGTGGAGTACACCCAACGATAGGAATGGCGTAAGTTGAATAGACTATAGTACTGCAGGGTTAAGAAAAAAAATTATAAATTAGTATAATCGGCTGAAATTTTGCAAATTCAATTAAGGAATTTTATAATATTCACAAAAAAGTAAAATAAGTGAAGTTTTTACTTTAATTGCAAGGATATCCTATGGTTTTTAATGATCAAAGTCCATACTTTAAAACAATCAAGTTCGCTCTTTTAGTTCATATTTTTGTTCGATAATTTTTTTTCCATTGTTCATAAGATTATTCATTATGATTTTCGCTCATACGGTGCAGCTTTGTTAAATAAACTATTGACCAAATATAAATATTTGAAAAAAAAAAAATTTAGACCAAATACACGAACTAAAAGAATGAACTAGTTTAGTAAGTGAAAATGAACGATTTCAAAATTTAATTGAAATCGGAAAACTCTAGGCAAGATTCTGGCCTACTTTGCGTGTTTGCGATGTTTGTAAAAAGTGAAAAACGTCTGCTGCCAAACATATATATGTTTGGCTGCAAATATGTATATATGTTTATTATAAGTATGTTTGCCTGCCCCAAACATAATATCTAAAAATTATATAATTTCAAATATATCATTGTTTATGTTTGAAAATGTTAATAATTGCAAACATATAAATAATTACCTGCAAAAATATTCAAAAGTGTATTTTTTTCTACGCGTGATTAAGTTAATGGCAACCTAGGATTTGTCTTTTCAATGTTTCACAAAATTAGCTTTGCCTATTTTGGAGGCTTTAGCTTTTCTAAAACTTCGGGTTCTGATGAGATCATTAGCCAGATCGAGATACTAGCATCAACCTAGCTAATATGTTTGATTTGCTTTATTTTTGAAAATATACGCAGGTTGAAAGCTGGTTATAAATTAAATATAATATAAATCGCGATGTATATAAAAACAAAAAACTAATAAAACTGTATAAAATATTACTTGGGCCCGAGTAAAAACTAAAAAAAAATTTTATATAAATAGAAAATTTTTGGTTTTCAAAGTTAAGTAACGTCCTGATGCTTGTTAGAAAAAGACCATAGCCACGTGTTTGATTACTAAGAAGACAATAATGGAGCAAAAAATATTATTAATAGTGTTTTTGTTAAAGCTCTGCCTATTCTGAAGGCTCTAGCTTTTCTAAGGCTTCGGGTTCTGAAGAAATCTTTAGCCACGGTTGATGAGTTCTATTAGCTAGGTTGATAGTAGTGGTTGATTTGCTTTATTTTTGTAAATATACGTATGTTGAAAGATCGTTATAGATTAAAAAAGAAAAAAAAGTTCGTTTGAAAATAATTTAATATTTTCAACAAAATCCTTCTTGGACGTATACCAAATTAGCCAAGGAACCAAAAGTTAGTCGTCTGACTGTTTCAAAAGTAATTCAATGGTTTAAGAGAGACTTAGCCATTGAGAGAAAATCTGGCTCAGGAAGAAAACGAGGTCGTCATGCTAAAAATATTCCCTAAAATGCAATATGTAGTTGTGGAAAACGGAGCAAATCCTTTGTAACAACAGGAACAATAAAACTCGAAATCTATATAAAAAGAATGTTTGCGAAAAAGAATACTTCCATTTATACGCCAACACAGTACGTCCACACACTTCTGGCCTGATTTGGCATTTTGCCGCTACAGCAAGAGAGTCCTGAAGTGGTATGAAGCAAATAAGATTGCCTTTGGCAAATCCCCCAAACTGTCAGGAGCTAAGACCAGTTGAAAGATATTGGGCTCTGGCTAAAAGAGAATTAAAGGTCACAAAAATGGTATGCCATGGCAGGGACAATTTTAAGCAGAGATGGAAAATCTCTGATCCGAGAAGGTTACAGAAAGTTCTTTAAAGTCCTTAACTGCATGGTTTCCCCAAAAAGGTGTATACATTTATAAAGTTTTTGTTTTTCATTGTAAACTAGAATATATTTTTTATTAATAAAAAAAGAAGGTTTTAAGGACCATACATTTTATTTTAATTAAATTTTTGCAGTTTTAACATTTTTTCAACCGCACACCTTATTAAGCACAAATCTAATTCATATGTTAAATAATTTATTACAAATTTTTGTTAATTTTATATAAAGTACGGATTTTTTTAAAAGATTTTAATGGCAATCTTGTAGATTTAAATACGAATTTTGAAAATAATGACTGTTCGGATGTGTATTTCTAGAGTTTTATTCAGAATTTGTTTTAAAATCTAGCAAATTTCAATACAATCTAAACGCTTTACTCTACTCATAATAAGAAAATTGTAAGAAGCAAAGTAAGCAACATGGTCAATTTAAATGGAGAAAATGTTAAGGAAACCGAAAAAATAAGATGACACAACAGAATAATAAAGTAAATACAAAGGAGAGGGAAGAAAAAAAAAGTCAAACACACCCACCAATAAATAAAAATTGTATGCAAATGATACACAAATTAACGGGGTTATTTCCGTAAATTACCTAGTCGAAAGTTGTTTTTTCAACCCAAACCAATTATTCTTTATTTCCATGAAATAATCTTAAATTTCCAGGAAATAATTTGAATTGCGAAAAATGAAATTCTAAACGAGTTCTCGCTCGAATATTTAAAATGAAATAATACTTTCCATTTTCGGTTTCTTTGCACTTTTAAGAAGAACATTTTATAGTTAAGATTTAAACACCCTGTTTTATTTATTTAAAATATACAGTCGAAAGTTTTTGAGACAAACGAAAAGAAAAATGTGCCATTCATTTATCACTTATGATAATATGAAAATGTCTCACACCCATTTAATGTTTTTTGTTTTACATTTTTTCGTGTCCTTTTTATTAAGCTTATGTTTAAGACATTTTTGTGGTCGATATGTGTGGCTCCATATTTTTTGTTCTATTTATTCAAATTAACCCATTTTGAATTTGTGTGCTCGTTACCATGCTCTATACAAAAATGAGTTTAAAGTTCTATACAGCACAGATATTATTAATCCTTTTAAAAGGATAAAGGCAATTCCCCGACTCAAATCATGATAAATGTAGTTTATGATGTGAAGAAAACGCACAGAGAATAAATTGGTTGGAATTCAATTGTGACTAACAAAATTTAATCATTATTGAATAATTTTAATTGTAAGTACTTAAAATTCATCATCAGAATAATTTAACTAGAAAATATATAAAATTAACCAAAACACAGTTCCATCATTCAAAACATTGGTTTTCCTATTGAAAATATATTATTTTCCACATTACCTTTAATACCAACAACCAACCACTTTTCGGAGATTTTATTCCCTGAATAAAATATTTGTTTTCGTTACTAATTTTAGAATTATATTAAGTTTTTGTATCTCTAATATATTTTGGTAACTCTAATAAATTATTAAGATTAGCAACCCAATTTCTGTTGTACATACACATCTAGTTTTAGACATTCATATTTAAATTTGAATGAAAAAAAAACTATTCAAGGTAGAAACTTAAAAATACAAATTTAAATTGGATGTGGGTTAGAGGCAATGTAATTGCCGGTTCGACTCCAGTTCGCGGCGTAAGATTTTTTTTTAATAAAATAATTTTAAAATAATATACTAATTTTTTATAGTTTTGATAACTCTACTGAAATATCAGCAACCGAATTTATGTTGTACATACAAATCTATTTTTAGACATAAATAATTAAATTTGAAACCAAAAACATTCAAATACAAATTCAAATTGAGTTTACTTGAATTTTATAAAACACTAGTTTACAAAGTTATTGCATATACTTCTACTGAAGTTGTAAAGGTGATTTGGCTCTTAAAGCACGAATCTGATTTCTTTCAAGTTATTGCATATACTTCTACTGAAGTTGTAAAGGTGATTTGGCTCTTAAAGCACGAATCTGATTTCTTTCAATTTACGTTGCCGAGCTGTGAAACTTTCTCTAACTGCTGACTTGAGAAACAATACCAATATTGTGGAGGAGTCCAAAAAAATCTTATGGATACAATTACTGTTTATTAGAGATAATGTCAAAACCGCGAACTTGCACCAACTTTAATTTCATCTATCTCTCTATCTGAAAGAAGCTTCTACGTAATTATGGTCGGTTATCCTGGTTTTATTTTTTAGGAGCACAAAAACGCAACAAATAAGGCAACGTTAAGAGGAATTTTAAAAATCCGATTTTCGCAAACGGTAGATATTTTATTAATAATTTTAATAAAATCAATTTATCTCATCAACAAAAATAATAAAAAAGAACAAAGTCGAAAAAGTAAATTTGCGTTAAGTTCAATAGTGTGACACCTCATATTTTCGGCAAAGTGGGCCACTATTAAGCGTATTTCTTATATTTGTTTAATGATTTGTTGTTTTTGAAAAGTTTTCAATATTGCCTTAAATGTTCATGTCTAAATTATAAAATTGTTTTACTTTGTATTTATAATATTTATAAGCAAACATTCCGTTATATGAAAAATTTGTGTGACAAATTTCGGGATGACTTTTTATTTATACTCATAACTTTTGTACTCGTTAACGGATTTGGCTCATTTTCAATAGCACACTGCTTATAATATTAAAAAATAATTGTACCAAAACCTAGCCATCCCGCTTTTATATTGGTGTATTATTTTGTATTTCAACAGACAGGCAGATATCGCTTTATCGACTTTAACATTCATGCTGAGCAATAGTATGTGCAGCTTATGAGTTCCCAGAATTTTTGCGTGTTAAATTAATGAAATGCATTTAAAAATCTTTTTAATTTCAATATTAAACCTTCTTAACAAGTATCCTTTAAAAATTGTATTTTTTTTATGAAAATCCCTCAATGGTTTAATACTTAAGGTTATAGTGGGATTTGATATGGTTTTGTTTTCCCGCAGGGTGGCAGTGTATCATTGTTTTGGCTTGAAATTTTCATTTTTTTTTTGTATTTTTCCATACAGAAAAGTAAGCCAGCCAAGCTGTCAACACGTTTTGGTAATTTTTTTTTTCTCTTACAATATTTTGTATTTGGGTTTTTCGCTTAAAACAACCATAATTTGTTGTCTGCAAATATTATGATAAGTATTGAGAGCAGTAAAATATATAAAAAAAAGATGGAGGAGGAAGATGAATTTGTAAGAAAAAAAACAAACAATAATATAAAACATAATGTATGTAGTTAGTATGTAACTATTTACTACTCCTGACACACTAAGGAATTGTCTTTTAAGGACAACGAAAAAAATTGAAATATTTAAGTGTGCACGAAACAAAAGCTTATAACATTTTAAGTGTTAAGTGCTCGAAACATAGAGTTCTTATCTATGAATTTAAGATAAGTATCGTGAAACTGTTTTTTAAATTTTTAAATAATGAATGAAAAATAAAAGGATTTTGGTTTTATAAAAATAAAAAAATTGTATTTAAATGATATTCTTTTTTGTTTTATTTAAAAGTTTTTTGCTATTTGTTTGCTACTTATGCGTATTAAGGTGTTTCAGAATCGTATGAAGAAACTAGCCGTAGACCGATTTGTGCTCTTCGCGGCTGGATCGTTGTGTATGGACAACACTAACATATGTTTTATGACGTTTTAAGTTCGCCAAACATTTAAATTTTTTCCAATACTTTGTATAGAAATTTACATACAAATTAAAAAAAGAAAAGTTTACATAAAATTTGTAATAACTTATAACTACGTGGCAGGACTTCTTCATGAATTCGAAATCAAAATTTTATTAAGCGTGCGCCCCGGTAGGCTAGTTGGTAGCGTGCTGGCTTATCAGTACGGGGGTCGTGGGTTCGATTCCCACCAGAGGCACTGGTCTGTTTTCGCTACAACGCGCCGAAGGCCATAGTAGCTAGTGCTCGGTTAGGGTAATAGGATATAATTTGTAATTATATGATTATTAATTAATAAAAAAAAAAAAAAAAAAAATTTTATTAAGATATTCACGTTTTTTTTTTGCGATTTTGAGAAAATAAAGATTTATTATAATTTTTTTAAGAGCCATTGTGCACAAAAAAATGTATATATATTATTTAATTAATTTAATTCTCTTCTTTAAAGCTTAAAATAAAAATGAATGCCATGAAGGATAACGTTATCCTGGCAATTTTTCATAAAATATGAGATATGTTACCATTTCTTTAACATATTTTTAGATAATGGACCAATTTTTTAATTTAAATACGTTTTAGAAAACTGACTTCGTGTAGATAACGCTTTTTGACAGACGGTAAATTCTTTGGAGTAAAAGTTTTATAATACAAGACGGCAAACATTTGCTAAAAATATAAAAAAATAACCGGCTTTATTGCGAATACCAACGTCTTATTTAAAAATCTGACTTCTTAATTATAATTATCGCCAAAATAGTTTATATATTTGATGTATCGTGTTGTATCGTTTTGTATAGTAGTATAGTTAGTATTAAATTTAATATTAATGACTTTTAAAAATTTAAAACTTTTATTAACCTAAAGTCGTAACTTAAAACCTGTTTAAGGTGAAAACTTTTGTTTAGCGATTTTTGTTATTTATGTCACATTTACTGGGCCCTGAAGAGGTGGAAATTTCTGACGTCTAGAATTTTGAAGTCCCTAATACGCATTGCTTATCATTTTATTTGAAACATTTTTTTTTTTAACTAAAGGGCTTAAAAACTTTTCTTTTCGTTTATTTAATATGTTTTATTATCATATTTGTTGTATTTTATGTGTTCCTATTTGTTAGACAAACAAATTTACATTTAAGGCTTTTGTTTTTTAAATTTTACACTAAGCATTACAATTTATGTTAATAATTTGTTTGTTTTGTATGTCCTTGCATTGAGCTATAAGGAACCCAGCAAAAAATTCTCTGCCAAAGAATGCATCTAATTGATGAATTTAACATTGGCTTGTCATAGGAAGAAAGCAAAACAACTTCCTGGGAATATTTTATGCCTAAAAACTGCCAAAGTAGATGTTTAGGCAGAAAAACTTCCGAAGAATCGTATTTGAAATGATCCCTGCCTATGACAAGCCAATGTTAAATTCGTCGATGAAAATGCCAAAGAGAAACAATTTTGCTGGGAACCTCATTTAAAATATTATTATTATAATTTTTTATTTTTTTTTTTTTTATATAAATTTACAAAAAGAATTCAGAAGTGTACAAATATTTTGGCTATGAAGTCATTATTTGCCTTAAACTTGAATTGAATATCGATTTAAAGAGTTTTTAATAAAATTTATTTAGATTTTTAGAGATAATTTTTTCTAATTCTTCTTATTTTTAACGAGCTTAAGTTTCTTTATTTATAAATTATAATTATTTATTTCCAATATTTCGTCTCCACATTGGATGACTTCTTCAGGGAACAATTATTATAATTTGATAGAAACATTTTGGTGGGGTGTCATATCAATATGCTTTTTGCACCCTTAATAGGGTGAATAATTACCTGGGTACCTAAATACGTTTTATATGGAGGCACATGAAAAAAATTAATTAGCTGTGTTATTAACGTATGATAATCTAAATTATTTGATTTGGTTTTTAGAAATAACATAAAAGAAAACTTTATTTGATAAAAGAAAGATTGTTTTACAATAAAAACAATTTATTCAAGGTTTATTTTGTAAAAAAAAAAAAATTTTTACATAAAAAAAACTATTTGAAGGTTTAACACAAAAAAAAAAATATTTAAATATAAATAAAAGGCATAAAAAATTCATCGAAACAGTTGTTACATATGGCATGATTGATTGAATGATCGTTACAAATCGGCTTGAAACAATTTTTGCAAGCCTTTTTGTGTTTTTCTCTGCTTCTTTGCAAGCTTACACTGATAGCAATTTGTGCGTAGTATTAATGAATTCCTTCATTAATCCAATGAAATTTTTTCATAAAAAGTCCCCAAAGAAACGTTTCATTGGGTCAATGAAAGGTATTTCATTAAATCAATTTTAATGAATGGTTTCATTGACCCAATGAAAATTTCATAAAGTATATGAATTTTTTTCATTAATCCTAGCCTAATCGTTATGAAAGTTCCATGTGTGTAATGAATAAAATTCATAGTTTGTATGAAATATTTTCGTTGATATTTAATAATTTGGCACTTTTTATGATTATTTTATCATAGCATTAATTTGGTGGTTATTGAGAAATTATCATTCGTTGATATTATTTCCAAGGTCTGGTCTGGTCCAATTTTAATTTATTTCTGCTTTTATTGTTTTATTTTTTCAAAATTGTTCAATCTTTTTTTTACATTTTTTATAATTTGTGTTAAAAGATGACTTATTTTCTTATATGTCGGTACAAAATATGTAATTTTTTTATCGATCTGGCTTGGAATTGTGTAGAACGATCGACGATTATAGTTCACTTTTTGTAGTTGAATTTCGACCATATTAGATAAAAATGTCAAATATTGTTAATAATGCTGTTAAAAACAAAAATTTATTATCGTTTGGCATAACATTTTTGTGTAACATCGTCAGAACGATAACAATTTAGGTCTCTATGTCGTTTTTCTTAGAGAATCTGTTCCCTGGAATTTCGTCAAAAACTGTTAGCTTTAGGCAAACTTAAGAAAAAAAATTTTTTTATATCAAAGCTTTGGTTAATTCTGTTTAGAAGAAATTTTAAATTTATTTTTTTTCAAAATGATAGTACAAAAAAAAAAATTTTTTTTCTTATTACAAGTCAAAATTTTTATTGAAAATTTTTCATTGATTTAATGAATTTTTTTTATGAAGTTATGAAAAATCATAAAAAATGTTAATGAGAAAAATACCAATATTAATGAATTTTCATTCAGTTAATGAAATTTTTCATTAAACTAATGAATCGATTTTAACGAAATCGTTTCATTAATACTATGAAGGAAAATTCTATCAGTGTAGAGCATAGGTAACAACTTCCCACAACCGCAATACTGCCATTTTTATCTCGATTTTCTACGTTAGCAACAGCTGTTGTTAAAATATCTTACAACCTTTAGAAATATTTAAAAATATATTTAAAGGGGAATCCCATATTGAAATGTTATCTATGTACAACAAAAGAAAAAGGAAAACCCCCAAATATATACATTTATTGTGTGCTCATACATTTTATTGGGAATCACAGAAGAAGGCATTTATCATACACCAAAAAAAAAAAAATTGTGTAATGTCAGCAACTTGTTTGCTGGGAGGATCCTAGCAGAAAAAGTTGCTAATATCAGCAAAAAGTTGGTAAGTTCAGTAAAAAAACTTGCTGAGTTTAGCAAATTTTTTGCTAATGTTAGCAACTGTTTCTGCAAAGATCCTCCTATTAAATAAATTGATGAATTACAAAATTCTTTTTTTTTTGGGTGTATAATTTTAAAAAATATGAAAAGGGGAAAACCAGAGTAAAATTTTAATTTTATGAGATTTTATTTGTTCGGTTTTAGATCATGACAAATTTTTCTCTAGTTATTATAACTTTTTCTGTGTTTTTTTCTAATAGTCAAAGTAAATTATCATATAAAAATTATAATTTTTCTGTTAATTTAGAGAAAAATTTGTCATGATCTAAAACCGAACAAATAAAATCTCACACATAAATTTATAGATCAACGATAAAAATTCACTATTTTAATTTTATTTCATTAACCGTCGACACTTTGTACAATACAAGACAACAAATTACATTTATCATACATTTTGTATGTATGTACCCAGGCACCTTTCCACCCTATAGAATGAGTTTTTTTCCACACACATAAGGGTTATCTTAGTTCCTATTAACTAAATGTCTGTAAATTTGAGCAAATATTTGCTATGACTGTCTAATAGTTAATGAGTTGTGTAAATATATCTGCGTTTTTAATTCTTTTCTGTGTTCAAAATTGATGTACATATTATCAAAATTGTTCTGAAATTAATTAATATCTCAGTCATTTGAGATATCATGAACAGGAAAAAAATATACATCATATTTCTGACTGCACTGCTCGTTAGTCTTACTTTTCATTGAACTACACTACGTATGAGTAATATAAACTCTAAATTATAAAAAATAATCATGTAGTTTGTTAATTGGTAGTAACTTCTAAATTTATCCAGGGAATTTCTTGAAATATATCTAGGTTTCTTGGTCAAAGAAAATTATTTCTGCTCATTAATTTTTAAATGCATACTTATCTTTAATTTATTCACACGCAACTTATTTTCTTAAAAAATATGTTTATCAAATGATATTTTGTTTTTTAATTATATATTCAAAAAGTTTTAATTTTTTCTGTCTGACTAATGCCAAAATTTTTTTTTTCTTATTAGAATTATTACAAGTTGGCGCTTTTTTCAATGATATTTATGTAAATTTAATAAATAAATATTTTCTACACTCAAAAAATAAGTCATTAAAGTCAGCAACATGTTTGTTGGGAGGAAAAATTGCAGAAAAATTGCTAACATATATCAGTAAAAAATTAGCTAAATTTAGCAAAGTTTTTGCTGAATTTACTAATTTGTTGGCTGATATAAGCAATTTTTCTGCAAGTATCCTCCCAGCAAAAATGTTGCTGACTCTACTGACTTTTTTTGAGTGTAGAAAATTGACATATTGCGTACATTTTTTCATTTGTGTGTTTGAAATTTTTTGTGGACATTATGACAAAAAACTAAAATCATGTTCGTTCATGGTTATAAAGAAAAGAAGGACCAATAACAGATTTATAAAAATTTGCTTAAACCAAACATTAAACAACGTTCTAACAAATTCGAGTAGCATGAAAATGTATAAAAATCGGAGTATAAATGTCAATAGGAAATAGGAGGCCATAAACAACTTAAATAAATGATGCATAAACAAAATTAAGTGTATAAAAAAGTTTTCTTTTTGTTTGTAACAATACCACAAGGTCTAAGAAATAATACACTCGAAAAAACACAAAAAAAAAAATTACAGTTTATCAAAGCACATCTACACTGGAGAAAAAACTGCTACAAATAGAGCTAGGGGAGCTATTAAATCGTTAACATTAAAGCCATTTAAAGAAGTTATTAGTTGCAACTCTGGCAGTTTTTTTGTTTTCATCTTGTGAGATAAATCTAGAAATTCGAAAATTGCTCTACCTCAAATACAAAATTGAATATGATATTGTCATATTAGATTTTTATTTGTTTATTTGTTTTTTAAAAGTTTGATCATTTTGATGATAGACAATACAATTGTTTCATAGGCATCACCCTAATCTTAAGTTGTCCACAATAAGAAAACGATGATTGGCTTAACTCAAACCGATAGATTATGACAAAAAATACTCTATGAGAATTTTTGTCTGCTTTAGTGCATAAACTGGCTGATTTGGTAAACGTAATCATAAAATCAAAACTTTTTCAAAAGCAAAATTTGTTACATATCAATATACTTTGTGCATCATCATATGTGGTATGCTGATTGTTTAAACATTTTTTGTAATGAAAAATAATGCAATGTCTCGGTTGGAGTGAATCCAATGATCGGTTTCTTATTGCGGACAACTGAAAAACTGTATTTTTAATACAAAAATTAAAACATTTTTCATAAATCTAAAATTTTTTGTAATATTTTGTCTATAAAGTCAACACAGTTTTCTTTCAGTGTATCGACAAGAACTTGATTTCTGCCCATTTCAATTTATAATATGTAAAATCCTTTGGGCTTACTTTCGCATAAAGTTATATATTTGTTAAATTTTCTTTTAATCAAATAAAGGGTGGAAACGAAAAAAATTTACCATTTTTAAATCTTAATATTATTAACCCAAAAAAACAATAGAAACAATTATGATATAACAAATTAAGAACAATACTCTAAAGTTTTTTGCACATACGTTTTTTTTGGCGATTCTTTGCGAAATGTGACGAATTTTTACTTTTTCGCTCTAAAATTCAATGTTACGTTTTACACTTAAAGTTTAAATTTTTCGCATCTGTTTAATTTTAAAAATAAAAAATTTTCGTTAATTTTTACAAAATTCGGACACTTTGTGAATTATATTGCTGACTTGTTTTGTAAAAATAGTTTCGTTATTGGTGCTTAAAAACAGCATGGATACTAGATGACATGTTGATAAACTTTTATAATATTGTACCTGACCCCATTCCACAATTCTATTAACGTACAGAAAAGTGACGATTTTTGCTAGATTATAAGTAAGTCAAAATTTGAATACTTTTTTGAAGGTTTCTATTCTATGAGTCAAAAATGAATCAAAATGTGTGTACATTGACACACATTTTTGAAAATTCAAAATTTGAGTATCAAAAATTACTAATTTTTTGAACTAAAATATGATCCCTCCAAAAAGACTCATAAAAGACAAAAACATTTGAATAAAATTATTTAATGCAAAATATAGTTCAAAACTGACTCAGAAATGTAATGCAATTTGAATATTTTATGAGCAATTCAAAAACAGCTCCAAAAATATTGATTTTTGGGAGTTTAGAATTTTTTTTTTATTTATAGTTTCTGAGTCATTTTTGAAGTAAAAAGGAGACTTTTTTATGAACCACTTTCATACAAAAATTAAAAAAATTTTAAATATTTTTTGAACCTATTTTTGACTCATTTTGGAGCTTGTTGCTGGCAGGGTATATATAATTTACGATTTTATAAACTTTTGGAAATGAAACTTTTTTTTTGTCGAAAATATTTTTGTGCCACATTTAACATTTTGAATCTATCACAGTTTAATTAGGCTCGGAAAGGCTGATTTCATCCGTTATTAATAAAATTGTTTGTATGTTAATTTTTTCTAGACTACATTTACAAGTAAGCAATATGAAAATTTACTTCAGGAATTAGTTTAATTTCCAATTTTACTTCGGCTTTAAGGTATATTTAAATACACAATTTTCATTCGAACTTTCGGAAATTTATACTAACTTCAATGATTTGACGCATATATTTTTTTAATCTAAATGATCTTAGTTTTCATAAATATATACTTTTTTGCATGTCTATAAACTGTTCTTAAAATTTTTAACTGAAACTGGATTTAAAACGTGAAAATTTGGCATGAACAAATTCCCTAACAATCAGCCAATTTATGTTATACCCAACTGCTTCTGCATTTAATTATGATTTTTTTTATAAAAATCCCTTGTACGCTGAATGTAATTTATGACACCTTTTTTTATTTCATCGATTTAACATTCTTTCATAAATCTTTTAAAAATATCCTATTTCAACCAAAAAACTCTCCAAATCCAATTTTCTCCATTTTAAAGTTTTTTTGCTGTCAAAAATAGGATAATGTTTTGAATTTCTTAAAAATTGTCCTGTAATCAATATTTCATCTCTACCGATTATAGCTTTTGCACAACCCGCATTTGTAAATGGTAATTTTTTTTTCGTTTCCACCCTTTAGTTTTTTGCCATATTTATCATTATTATAATCCTACAAAAAGGACTTATAGTACAAGGACTATTTGCCCAATTCTTTTTAGTTCTAACATTTTTTTGTTTTTTTTTTTTTATTTTAGGTTTAAGTATAATTTACCAAAAGAAAATCAAAAACATTTGTAGTACACTGCGTTGCATAACTATAATTACAAATGATTTTTGTTATTTTTTTTAATTTTTACAAAAATGATATTACAAATTTTTTTTTTAAACTTTTACTTTAAGAGTGTGATAACTGATCTCTATTGTGTTAAGAGATTTCTACTTACTTAATTAATTAAGAGAAAAACTGTACAATAATATGTTTTTAGTAATTCATAGCTATAATTACATATAACGGTAAACAAAGAAGTTTAGCAAATAAAGACATATTAAAGAATTATTTTTGTTTATTATGCAATTTAAATAAATTTTCAATAAAATGCCACGAGGTTCATAAAAGCACATACCTTATATACTACTCTTAGGTACTCTACCCACCCTCTTTATTTTCCTTCACCAGCTCTACTCAACTCAGTAACCAACCGAAGAGTAAAACCCCCGTTTTTTTAAAGAGAAATTTGGGTTATGTTGACAAAAGTTAAAGTTGTAGGTAAAACGCTGTGTTTAAAGGTGTTGAAATTGGGTTTTGTGCTGTATTTGTCAGATAATTTATTTCGAAATATTCTAAATCACTATAGCGTAAGAAAAATTTTCTTATCTAAAAAATAAAAGTCTTGTAATATTTATTATGCTAAGAAATATGCTAAATTACCACACAAATAATGTACTAAAACTAATCAAACTTTTTATGTAAGCGCTTCGTTTTTTACTAAATTTTCGTGTTAAATAAACCTATTTTGCAGTTTTTTAACTTGTAAACGTTTAATAACATCAAAAGGTTTTAAAAATACTTTTTTTAAATTCTATAAAAACACAATTTTGATTGGGCAAAACAAAAATTACCGAAAAGCATTTAAAAGCATATTTCAAGAAGCACATTTAAAAGCACATTTAATTGTAATTTGGTTTTGTGTTATAAAAAAATAAAGCAATAATTTTTACCAAAACTGGTAAGAGCCTAACTTTTTTTATTTTTCAAAAATATGGCAACCTTCCAAGAAAAAGCTCTCAACAAAAGCAGTAACCAATATTTTCTCTTTAAAATGAGTCGAGGCTTAAAAGAAAGTCTTGAGGCTCCATTAGTCTTGCCGTTCCGTGACGTTTCTGTAACGTGCCATTGCGGATGGCTGTTTTGTGTAGTTAGTCTGTTGCGTAACAACATATAAGCTTTGGCTAAACGACTATAGTAACTGTTTGACAAGTTGCAAATGTGGTTGTAATATAATTATCATAATGTGTCACAAAACCTTTTTTTGTGTTATTTTGTACAATTTAGCTGATAAAACTTTTTTTTTTTTATTAATTAATAATTATATAATTACAAATTATATACTATTACCCTAACCGAGCACTAGCTACTATGGCCTTCAGCGCGTTGTAGCGAAAACAGACCAGTGCCTCTGGTTTGAATCGAACCCACTACCCCCGCACTGATAAGCCAGCACGCTACCAACTAGCCTACCGGGGCGCACAGCTTATAAAACTAAAAAAAAATGTTTTTGTATTGGTTGTTTAGTTTTTTTTTTTTATGTGAGAGCAATCAGCTGTTTTTTGCTGTCACTTAATGTAGTAGAGAAAATTCTGTTTTTAACAGGTTCATCCGACACGCTACGTTACATTACAAACAAACTAACCACACACACTCATTTTCATACATCAAAAACAAATTAGCTGATACGTCACGGAACGTAACGTGCAAACTTATTCAGCCTTTGGTTAATGAGTTGGGAAGAGATCGCCTTTTTTCGAGAGTCACTTGAGAGGTATTCCATCTCTCTTAATAGTTACTATTAGGGAATTCACAAGGTGTACTATTGTGTTGTATTTAAATTATACCTGTGTTAAAAACGGGATCATCTTTTATTAAATGCAAAATGTAATCAATCAAAAATTAACACTTCTATGATTCATAGTCTTCCTCTTCTTCATCAAATAGAAATAAACTTTTCTTATAAGAAATTTTGAAAAAATAGTTAAATTTTTACTTGTTTTTACTACGGGTACATCGGATGCATATTTTTCGCACAAAGCAGTAATAATTTTGTCTTTTTCGGTTTTTGTCGGCAATATTCAATATTTTTTTTTCTGACGTTTCGATATTGACGTTTTTAGTACTTAAGAATAAGAAAATTTAACATGCTGCTCACATATCGCACTCCCAGTTCAAAAGTGACTCAAGTCAAAATTTTAATTTTTCAGTTTTATATGCTTAAACTATGCACAATATACTTGTTTATCTATAAAAAAAAAAATATCAGTGTATTTTGTTGTTGTTAACTCTTGCTAAAAAACAGTTATGTCTTTCTTTTTGTTTCAATTTGTATGAAGTTGCAAATATTTTTTTTCGATTTCTGAAAAATGAAAAATTTTGAATTGAGTCACTTTTGTACTAGGTGTGCGATATGTACTATTTTTTTCGCATATGACTTTACGACTTATGACTTTAAGGCACCATGTGAATTCCCTATATATGATATAAGTGATTTTGTAGAAGGGAAAATTTTAGTCTATTTAAAAAGTGGGAATTTGCTGGAAAAATAAACCTTTCATATGCACGGAAGCAAAACTCGTAAATGAAATCAACATAAAATCGTTGTTAACTTTTGACAACATTTATTGTTAAAAAAACAATTATTTTATTGAAATTGATGTGAATTTTTGTAAAACCAACATATTTGTTCGCTTTACAAAGCAATATTCGTTTTGAAAAGTTTTTTTCCACTTGTTAATTCCAGAAAAATTTATAAAAAAAAAGCCAGTAAAGTTAATTTGATCAAAATATGTTAATTTGATGAAGTTTACAGCTTTAGAAATAATTTGACGTGTTAGCGTGTGGGAGCCATTTGTAAAAGTTGGAAAAGTTAATAAATTATTGTTAAATGGGTTTTTATAAATTACTGTATTTTTTATATAAGTGATCATCTGTAATAGTGAAGAAAACTATTTATATAAAAATATAAAAATGTAATTAATTATTAATTTAAGTATGAAATAAATTAATGATTTATAAATTTATAATGAAATATAAATTAAAAATTACTAATGAATCTACAAAATTAATTAGTTGAATAAAATGCATCTTTAAATTGAATAAAGCGAATTTTTAAAAGAACAAAATAATTTTTCAATTTGATTAAATAAAATTGTTAAATATAAAATATAGCTGACCCGGCAAACGTTGTTTGCCTTCAAATTTTAATTGTAATTAATTCTTTAAATCAAGAAATATTTTTTACGCAAATAAATAATTAAAAAAAATAAATTCACATTGTAAATCATTTTAAAATTTGTAATTTCATGGGAAGCCCATCGCCTCTTTGCCCTTCTATCGCCTTTATTTGCTGAAGTATAAAAAATGAATAACTGAAAACAACTGCCATAACAACTGCGACGTCACCTATCACCGGTGCATTGAAGCGCCGCTCATGCTCACCAGCCGGTTGTCTTGTCAGATCTTATCACAACCGTATAATCATCTGTCGGCATCTGGTCAAGGGCTGTTTTGAATAGACGGATGAGGCTGCTGTGTTCGTGTAACATAGCTTGAAGATTAACATAGGTTTTTTGGAAATATCTTCGGAACTACATAACCGATTTAAGAGTTTGATATCTCGTTTTGAAAAACATGACAACGGCTTTCAAAAAAAATAAAATAAAATAAAAAAAAGCAAAAAAAATAAATATATGTATATGTCATTGGTGGTACAATATGAAAATTGGATTTTGCCACACCCCTCCGCCCACAGACCGAAAATCAAAAATCAGACTTCACAGTGTCACCCGCCTAAATATTCTGAAGATTCCATGAAAATTTCATCAAAATCGGCCCAGCCGTTTTGGAGTCCATACGTTACATACATACACATACCCTATTTTATATATATATATAGATACATTTACTAAAAAGTTTGTTAAATTTACGGACATGTTCTGTTGGTTCTACAGTGATCAGGCATTCATCAACATACCATGTGATTTAGTTGATTCCACAGCTGTATTTGGTTCAGTATATGGTTGTCACAAAATAAAGTAGGTGGCCCGAAAAAAAGCTCTCTGATCGGACCGGCGTAAAATAATCAACTGTACCAGGAACACAATGCAGAGTCTTGAACAGATAATCGATGAATGTAAGGCAAGTGTGTCCAAATCAACCAAAAGTAGGATCTTAAAGGACTCCCAGATAATTACTCGCCAAAAGCTGATGTCTATGCCAAGGTTATCACCCCACCATAAAACTGCAAGTCTTGAATTCGTCAAAAGGAATATATAAACCAAATAGAGAAAGGTTAGTCAATAATCGATGTTTTTGGTAGGACTGTTAAAACACAAATTTCTTTTAAAGGTAATATTTTCTGATGAGAACAAGTTCAATCTTGATGTTCCAGATGGTTTTAACAGCTATTGAAAAGACCTACGTAAGGAATCACGATGTTTCTCAAAAAGAAATTTCGGAAGCGGATCCTTAATATTTTGGCTCGTTTTTTGTTTCGACGGTATAGTTGATTTGACATTTTTAAGCACCAGATTGAATTCTTCTGATATAGAAGAGAAATTGCTGCCAGTTATTGAAAATAGCAACGAAGAAGAATTCATTTTCCAACAAGACAATACCTCAGTACATGAAAGTCGTCCGATGATGGAATATCTATCATCAAAAAATATACAAGCGTTGGAATGGTCCGCATGTTCTCCGGATCAAAACCCCATAGAGAATATTTGGGGAGTATTAACCCACCGACTTTACGCAGAAACCCGTCAATATACTCGTAATACTCGTAATATAAAATTTCGAAATTTTAATTGATGTTTTTTTTAAATAGAAAATTATATTTTTAATTTCAAATAGAAATTTTTAACATCAATTGATGTTCTTAACTTCAATTGATGTATACAAATATATGTGAAACGTGTCATAAAAGCTTATGAAGCAGCATATCCTATTTATGAAATGTTTCATAATAGTTATTAAGCACTTCATAAAAAGTTACGAAACTTCATCATCATATTTATGATACATTTCTTAAATATGAAAAAGTCTGTCATCAATTTGCTCTTTTATAACCAAACGAAAATCAATGAAGTTTTTCTTCATATTTATGAAGTTTTTCATAATTATAATGAAGCTTCTTCCCTGAGTATATGCCTGATGGAATTTTCGCGTTTATTAAAAAAAGGAGGCCTCACACATTATTAAAACTGCTGCTTTAAAATATTTTTTCTTAAATTTTTGTAAATTTGTGATACATTAAGTTAAGTGTATTTATAGTTACGAAAAACTAATTAATTTTGTTATTCCTTTTTAAATAGTAAAATAAAAAGTAAATTAATTGTTTTTTTGTTAAATTTATTTAAGCTGGTTAAAATCTTACACTTATTTTAACTTACGGAATTTAGTGAAATTATAGTTTTGCAACGCAGTGTATAACGTTACTTAACAACAATTACCTTTATATCCTGTCATTATATTTTTATTTTACCTTAAAATTTGTTATTTAGTTCTTTCATTTTTTATCATCATTATATTTAGCCCACTTTAAGTTTCTGTTAGTTTTTTATTAAAATTTAAGTATTTTCAGGACAAAAAAAAATATTTTTGATATTTTTGTAAATTTTTTTACCTTTAAGACTAAAAAATTTTTAAAACTAAGTTCAAATAAGTTTAACTTATGAAAATTTAACTAGAATTCAATTCTCGAGATTTATAAAAATTTTGGTGGTTTGCATTAATGAAAAAAAATTTAAGTTTATTCGCTAAAGAGTTTCATTATCCCCCATCCCATCCATAAATATATTTTTTTAAACTAATACTTGAATTTTCATATGTGGCTTTCTATGACAACTCTCTAGCTAAATAAATCATATCAGGTTAATACACTATCCTGTTTACCCCTACCCGTAAACATTTCCAAAAATCCCGACTAAGTGGAAGTCAACATGGAATAAGAATCCCACAAAATAAATTATAAATTTCTCACTTGGTGATTTCCTACCTTTACGTAGTAACTTAAAAAAATCCACTCTTAAATTCCCTGCTTTAGAGATTTGTGCTGGTCATCTAGGCAGATGTATAGACGGGATTATAAGCCCCCATACTAAATTTAAAATTCCTAGCCATAGCGGACTTCATCGCTTTATTAGAACCAAATACAAAATTCCAAGTTCCTCGCTTTAGTGGTTTGGCCAGCCATTTAGTTGGTTATATTCCCCATACCAAATTTCAAATTCCTAGCCATAGCGGACGTCAACGCCTTATTAGGGTCATCAATGACAGTAGTGTATCCAACTCTATTGATTCATTGGAGCATCGTCGGAATGTGGGTTGTGTGACACTTTTCTATCGATATTACCATGGGAGATGCTCATCTGAGATAAGTGAACTTATTCCACGAGCCCGAGTTTTTATTCGTAATACTCGCTTATCTCGTAGAGCGCATCCGTTTGTAGTTGATTGTCCTGTGTTTCGCACAACGCATTACAGAGAAAATTCGTTTTTTAGTCGAACGATTCGTATGTGGAACAAACTTCCCGCAGAAGTCTTCCCTGTTACTTACAATTTAGAAAAATTTAAATCAAATATCCACAAACACTACTCCCTCTTTCCTCCTTCCCATACCTTATTTTCCTGATCAATACAATGCACTGCATGAGTAGGGGGCATCCCCTGAGTATTGGTTAAATTAAAAAAAAAAAAAAAAAAAAAAGATACCAAATTTAAAGTACCGCACTTTAGTGGTTTAGCCAGGCCGCCAAGGTGGTGATATTCCCCATTTTTCCCTATATAAAATGCAGTCTAAGTGCATTTAAGCGCTGGATTAGGAACCACTATACCAAATTTCAAGTTTTTATCCAAGCTGAATTGGTCAGACCATAATATAAGACTCCCCCCACCCTTTTAGACCTTTTTATATTACGCTCCTGGGATTAGGAACCAGCATTCAAATTTGCAAGCTCATTGCTTAAGCAGTTTGGCCAGGCCGCCAAGGGGGAGACTTTTTCCGAATTTAAACCTCTTTTCGACTACATTCTTGGGCAATATTCCAAAATTGGGTTTGGGTAGGCAGCTTTTTTCTCCTTCTAGTAGGAATTTCCAAAAATACCGTCTATACTGGAAAAGAGACCTCCCAGCCATATTTTATTTTCCTAGATCAAGCGGTATAGGCTAGGCGATGTTGAGTCAGTCAGTGAGTAATGTTATTTTTTTTTATTAATATAAGAATTTTAGAACTCCAACTTCACGTAGTTATTCCAATTTTTAATCGGTGGCAAGAAATTTTTAGTTGCGTGCCAAAAACCGCCAAAAACTGAAATCGCTTTAAAAGTTCCATACATTTTTCTTCTTAAAAATTGTATTACCAGAGCTGAAGAATCTGTGGTTTTCGCTTTTTTAATTTTTTTTTGGTCATTAATTTTTAAGCCTTCATGCCTTACGGACTAAAAAAATAAAATATTACTTAACTTTATTATTTTTTAAGTGTTTTCTTCCAAAAAAGTTTGCTATAAAGACACAAATAAGGTATTTTGAATTACAATTTTAGTGCAGATTATTATAGATTGTTTGATCAATTTTCGAGCATTTATTTTATTTATCTGATTCTAAGGCTTTATCCCATCGAAACTTCCATAAATCAAAAAAATTTTATACATTCACCAGAAAACAGTCTCAGTTGTGGCCACAGAATTTGTTGCCAATCGAATTCTGGCGGTTTGGACGACTATAGTAATGTTAAATTATATGCTTAGTTGTGAAAGCTAATATTCAGTTGCCTAACCCAATATTACATTCCAAATAAATATTATTACGTCCCAAAGAATTTGATTGAAATTAAAATACTTTTTTGATTTTTCTGGTATTGAACCGTGGTCTTGATATTAATAGTTTTCTGTCATACTGATTGCACAAAACACACTTTCAGTTTTCTTTGCCATATTTGCTATTTAAACATTTAAATATTTGATTTTAATAAAAAAAAACTTAATGTGTTTGTCTTTTCCAAAATTTGAACTTGGAAGTTCGGAGTACAAGGCAAACTCTCTACCAAACACAAACTCTCTACAAACACCTTCAAACAAACAAACATTGTTTCAAATTCGATTACCAATACCAATAATTCAATCAATCATAAACAATGCAATTCACAATTCGGTTGGTACTGAACCACCTCTAATTTAATAGCGTATTTGATTGCGAATACCTTATTTCCAGTAACCACTTTCGATTACCGACAATTTTTTAAAAAAAAGTTGATAAATAGTACCAATTCTCTTGTATTATCACAAAATAAATTTTTGCTTCTACCATACACAAATTCTAACCGAATTTTATTTGTAAAGTTGTTTTGAAATACCAATACTTGTATAAAAGGATCGTTTTGAGGTCCTTTTCACTCTTTCTAATTTCCACTACAGAATTTTTGCTTTATTAATCCATTATTGGTAAACTCAGGGAACTGCCGCTTTAAAATATGTAGTTGTTTGGCTTGTAATGCAGTTTCTATATTTTTAATGTAAGTGTCACTCATTTGTACAACAAATTAAATTGTTTACTAATCTTGTAGTTCATTCAAAAAAACAAACCACATCAAATGACTGTTTTATGATTTTACATTAATTTTTTACAGTAGTTTTTTGTTATTTTAAATAATAAAAAAAAATGAATGTGTGTATATTTTTACTAACATATGTGGTTCATTTTTACTACAATTGTGGTTATTTTTTTGAACACAGAAAAAACTAAGAACGGGTTTCAATTAAAAAATTTATTAAATCAATTAATATTTTAATTAATTCTGCACCTATCGGCAATGATACTATCAATTAAACCTTTTATTAAAATTAAGAAAGAAAAAAAAAGTTATAAATAACTTCTACAAAAAAAAATATGATACTCACAAAAAAGTGTGTGATCTATACGTTGGTATGTGTGTTTTGTTGCAATGCTGAATCTGTTTGTGTGTGTGCTTGTTTTGTTTGTTAACTTCAAATGTATTTGGTATTTTATACAGAAAATTTTCAATTTATGCATTCAGTGTATGAAAAAATAATATGATAGTTGCGTCTAAAATAAAATATGTATTAATATATTTATAAGTCAATAAAAATATTTATTGATTCAATTAAATATTTGTTTAGAAACAAATTAAATTCAAATCAAATCTTTACTTAGATATTTTAGGTTGATCATTTTTTCTGTGAACATTAGAAAACAAATGACAATAGTAGTTGCTTTTACTGAAATGTAAGTAGTCCTTTCTTTAAGTGAAATTTAATTTGTTTTTAATTACATTTGCAGTGGTATTTAGTATTCTAAGTGTAGTTCCAAGTAAAAAAATTCCTAGCAAATACATTTTAATGGTTTCGATCGAATTCTAACCATTTATTTCTGAAAATTTTGTTTATCTTTTATTCTTGTAGAACGACTGTTGTCCCGGGTGCCATAGTTTTGACAGCTCTCATATAAGGAATAAATACTGATATTTTTAAACTAATACGAGGCAGTTGTCTGGTAAAGCCTCATATTTATGTGCTATAAAAACCATCAATATGCGCGTAAACAAAATTTATCATTATTACATTGTAATGCGCATAATTTTTTATTTTTTTTCAAAAGAATTTCATAATTATATATTATATACATACTTTATGTGATTATTTTCAGTGTTGATATTAATTATTAAACATACCTGTAATGAAAGAGAAAGAAAACAATATAAATTAATTAAAATATAATGAAACATGACATAATTGTAATAAATAAAAGCGCTGATTAGATTCCACTTTATTTGATTAAAAAATTCAAAAAACTTTTTACGATTTAGCAACTTAATAAGAAGTAATTGACAGTTTTTGTTATACATAAATATAAGTTAGCTAAATTTAAAAATTTAGCGTTCTTTATGGGTAGAAAATGGCGCATAACTAAAGGCCGCCCATATAAAAAATGTTTTTTTTTTTGTAACTATCACTAAGAAATCGCAATGTAGTATTTGAGAAGTGACATTGTTTGTCAACATTTTTGTAATAATATATAGACAACCCAGCAAAAATAGTGAGTAAAAAAGAGTATTTATTATGTATTAGACTAGAGTGGCACTATGCACCGCGACCAGAAGTTGGTATTTTGTGCTGCCAGCGAATACACCCAATAGGCTCCCTACGAAGCCAACTATCCTACCAGGTAAACAGTTCCAAACGTCCGATGGCATCACTATTCGACCACCAAAATAACGCACCCTCCTGTCGGAGAGCCTCGGACATTTGCAGAGAACATGCTCTGAGGTCTCGGGTTTCAATTCACAAAACCTGCACGTATCCGTAGAGGATCGTCCCATCTTGTACAATTGATACCTAAGGCCACAGTGTCCCGTTAGGTAACCCGTCACGGTCCTTAGTTCGCCCTCGTCATAGACAAGAGTTTCCGCGACCTCTCCCCAGAGGCAGATATAAACAGCCTCGCCTGTCGGTGCCCAGGCGAACTGGCCCAATAGGCCCCAAAAAGAGTAAGAAAAACACTGCAACTACTGAATCGGATGTTGTTGAAATTTGGGATTTTGACACATAAATTTAACATTGGCTTGTCATAGTAAGGAAGTTTCTCCTTTTAATAATAATCAATGCAAATTTAAATCAATGCATGCGCATGTTCGTTTTCACTTGTTTTTATTTATATTTTAATTAAAAAAAATCTTGTGGCTGGCGTGGGAATTGAACACACGAACTTGGTCATGCCAAGCTGACGCTCTATCTAGTTGACTTTTAGCAGACTTATTCTTGTTTGATGATATACTATAAACCAAAAAAATGCCTGCATGTATAAATTTCTTTTTAAATAAAGTTATTTTTATTTAGTAGGAATTTATCAATATAGATTTTTCTAGAGCTCTGCTATTTATATGGTTTTTTTCAAGCAACTTTATAAGGATTTTTCTCTAAATGTTTTAAAAATTCGTTTTAATTGAAAATCTAATTAAATATACATATATTTAATGAAAAATTAATTAAATATATAAAGAAAAAATAAAAA
This sequence comes from Delia radicum, assembly GCA_021234595.1. Taxonomy (NCBI): domain Eukaryota; kingdom Metazoa; phylum Arthropoda; class Insecta; order Diptera; family Anthomyiidae; genus Delia; species Delia radicum. Next base: position 78,736,319 of record CM037854.1, read on the forward strand.
CTAATTTAATCACATCTAACACTCAAATGAATCCCCAAAATTCTTATATGTCGTAATAAAATATTGTTCAACGAAACAAATAAAGCAATCAATAGTATAAGGACACCTAAGCTCCTATCTACTATTAATCGATGTATCCTTTTTTCTCGCCAACTTGGACTTGATCAACATCCTAAACTTCTAAATCAAGAATCTGAGCCCCCCTGGCTTCAACAAAAATCCTCTTTTATTCTATCTATGATAGATCTACCAAAACCAACTACACCTTAGAGCGACTCAAGTTGTATGGAAGCGAAATTCGTGCAAGGTGGTACCCCCCTCAAAATGAACATTGATATTTTTTATGATGACATCTAAAATATTTCGGCTCTAGCTTTCACCTCTCGTGAGCTGGACCATTTTGAAAAAGGGTCCATTTTTGCATGTTTTGTTAATTTAAGAATCTGTTTCCTTACCAACATACACAATATGGGTATCATAAGAAAGGTTTTTTTAAGGCGCGTCCAACTGTATATTCAATTTGTTTAATAACGATCATCCATATCCTTTTTTTTAAGGATATTCTGTAAAAAAAAAACGGTTTTTGAATTTTTGTTCGGGGTTGTTTGTAATAAAAATGCCAAATTAACATATTCTAATCTTTAGTCGTTTTTATTAAATAAGGGTCTCAGCTTTTTTTGAAATTCGTGCTCAGGCACGTAGCTAGGAATTGGTTTCGGGGGGGGGGGCTTTTCGATTTTTATTTTGATTATATATATTTTTTTTTTGCACACTAGAGTAACAGCTTTTTTTTTTTTTTTTTTTTTTTTTGCTAAATTTTTACCTACACGTAATGGGCAATCATGTATTGATAATAGAAATCGCTTTCTCAGGTCATTTTGAAACAAAAACCTCCCGCATAACGTGCATTTCCTGAAAATGCATTTTTTCATTTTTTACTTATTGGGTTCATTATTTTGCGAATTTTGATGTCTATATCGCGAAACAACGCTTTAATCTGTTTGATCACAATCCGCGAAATACGTCAAATTTGAAAACGTTTGTGTACTTTAAGTTGGATATGCATCGTTATTGTCTAATTAAGTTAAATTTTTAGCTAAATATTAATTTTTAGTTTAATTAAATAAAAAAAGGATTATGCGGAAAACTTTTTGAAAACCGCGAAAAATAAAATTGCGTTATTTTATATTTTTATGTGCTAATATACGTCTAGGGTGGCTAAAACTTGATAAATGTAAAATAAAGTAAAAAAGTTTCAACTTCTAATAACCCGATTAAAATTAATATGATGATTTATATAATTATACGAAATTTAATATGAGTTAATACAGTTTTATCCGAGAAATGGCCATTATAATTAAATAACATCCGAATAATGAGGCGATACAATTTAATACGATTTTCTATAGCGGTATAAATTTATATCTGAACTGATACTGATATATACAAAATAAGCTATAGTTGTATCCGGTTTTTGATTTTAAAACGTCATGAAAATCCGAAATATCTATTAATCCTTTTAGACTTTAGCCACTTGCAAAAGGTTTACAACTTTATAATGTGTAACAAATTCCATAGCATTTGGAAATTTTATTATATTCAAAAATAAAAATAATATAATGGATATGAAGATTTTGTGGAATTTATTAAATTACACCATTGAATAATAAACACGGAAAAACGTTGAAACTAAATTTAGAGTTTTAGATTGAAAATAATCTTAGATTAAATTAAGAAATCATAATGTTGCAAATGAAACAAATTCTTTTTTAAGGGTTAAGAACCATAAAGAAATCAATTCAAAAGACAAAAATTGGGGTAAATTTTGTGTATACAATTATACACAAAATGATGCAATTAATTGTACTATTGTATTGATGTAATACATATTTACATCCAAAATATAATTGACAAATTTTCTAGTGTTACTCTGCATGGGGTAATATACAATTTTATCTAAAATAAAAATTTTGTTTTTTTAAATATGATATAATATCAAAATATATATTATTTTGCAATGTCTAGGTATATAAATATAACGTAGTTATTAATTGGATTAGTTTTTAGCGTATTCTAAATGCAATATACAATTATACGCAACTATATATGACATCATATTAAATTTTTTCTACGAAATTAATTTTATATATGAATTTATATAATTATGTCCGGTTAAATGCACTGGCAGATAAAACCTTATAAGTGCATATAAAATAATGTATTATTTTATGCAAACGTTTTAACTCGGGAAATTAAAGATTTATAACCGTCCAAAAAACAAATTAAAAGCAAATATCCTATATAATTTGCCTGACACTTATATGGAAGCTTTTCCGATGGGTTCCATTTGAAATTAACGAAATTAATGAAATTCGGATAGGTGATAAAGCAGCAAAAATATATGAAAAACGTATCTATTTTTAAAATTGGTGGCGAAATTTAACACATCTTTGTATGAAAATATGTTTAAAGTTTAGGAAATTTAGACTTATTTAAAAACAGCGTTAAAATGCTCGAGAAAACACACATTTTGAAAACCATTTTGATACTATGTCGTGGACCCCGGCTGCCACTTATTTGAATTATTTTAACAAATTATTCACAATTTTTTCCCCTTTTTCATATATCCGACTTCATGTCTTGTATTAAAAAAATCGTAAATTTTACAAGCAAGCGTGATTGTAGTCTGAAAGAAATAATAATAAAAAAAAAATATAAAATTGGAAAATTTAAAAATATACCTGACATCGCCTTGGTCTTATTTAAACTTAATTATGTATTTCCAATTCACTTTGATTTATATTTTGGACAATTTCAAACGCTTTTCAAATTGTCTTTAATCAATTTTTTTAAATAAAAACCCTTTAAAATACTAAAAAAAAACTACATCGTTATAACACAAAGACTGGTTTAGCTGCTTGATTTTAAAATGTCGCATTTCAAGGAGCGCCGATAGAAATTTGTTTACATTTAATCTAAAAAAATTGAGAAAATTTGAGTCACATTGGACCACGTTAACACATTATGCATATCGACCAAAGTTTGAGGCTTAAATTTGTTTAAAAAAATTAAAAAAATATGGTCTCTGTGTGTGGAACACGAGTCGCTTTAATGGATTTTCAGATATCGTAATATATATCGTAAAAAAATACTGAAAACTATGTTACCAGATGCGTGCGTAGCAAACCAAATTTAAATAAAAAGATTGCACTGTAAGTAAAGTACAGTGTAACACAGAAAAAAATCATTGTCAAAAAAAATTTCAATTAAACTTTTGTTCGATTTCAAACTTACTTTCAATTAACTGTTTAGTTGAAAATGAATTTGGTAACAAAAAAAACCAGTTTTTATAACGTATAATAACAACATTGAAACAAATGCAAAAAATTTAAAAATTTTCAAATGGTCTCAATTTTTTTAAAATTTTGTAATTTTTCCCAGTAGTAAACAATATTCAATTAAATTTTTAATAGATGTGAATAAAACTATATGTAATTGAAAATAATATTAATTAAATAGATACAAATTATTTTAGTTGTTACTACAATTGCATCAACACGACCGAATTCAGTTTAACTTTTGCTGAATCAACAAATATTTTAATTAACACTCAATTTCATTTTTTTCTGTGTAGACATATTTAATTTTTAGTTTGCATTGTCTCAAACAATTTTTTGATTATATTTTAAGTCAAACACTTCGAAATCTCTTATGAAATGATTTTATTTATTGCTTTTTGTCGAAAATCAACTCTAACAATGATAGCCGCCCATTTGCAGGCGATGTTTTCTAACGAAATTTTAAGATTCGAATCATATAAAACTATTTCCTATTTGATCCAAGTCAAAAATAAATATTTTCATATTAAATTTATCAATAAAATTATTAATTTCTAACGAATTGTATTAAGTTTTTAAATTTGTCAAATCATTTCGGGGGGGCTCTAGCCCCCAAGCCCCCCCCCCCCCCTAGCTACGTGCCTGTTCGTGCTAGTTCGCGTTTTGACAAAAATGCAATGGGGGTGGTAACTCTTCGTTTTCAATAGGGCAATATGGGTATCAAATTTTTTCTTTTGCCAAGTACATCATCTTTGTATCTAAATAATTTAGATTTTTGCATATTAGATGCATTTTACACGGTGGGTACATCGAGCACTTTTTTTGGTGGGTCGCTCTACTACACCTCCTATCGTTTACACACAGATCTTTTATAACATAACTGATTACTTTGTTCGGAACAATTGGAACCTTTTATTTACAGATGGATCTAAATCAAAAGATTTCACTACATTTGCATTAGTGGATCGCGAAGGTAAACTCATTAAAAGTGGATATATCGATAACTATTGTTCCATTTTCAGAATTCGCCTCTTCTCACCAACATCATCTGCTCTGATAATTTATCGTGTATCCGTGCGATACAAAATTCGTTGTATGACTCTCCGTTAATAAATCATATCCGAAATATTCTTATTAAATATTCAAACAAAATTAAAATAATGTGGGTCCCATCCCACGTTGGCATCCCTGGCAATGAACATGCAGATTCTGAAGTCGCGAAAGCAAAACGAAAACCACTAATAAAATATCCAACTTACCAAACTCAAGACATATTAAATACTACGCTTATATAGAATCGATGAATGCACATAAATGGAGTTTATATCAACATAACTAAAAAACTAACAACCCTATGGGAACCAAACCAGCATACCCCAAAACCTGCTGCAGAAAGGAAACCAACATAATAGTGCGCATCCGTATCGGCACTGTAAATTTTCCCATAAATATCGCATCGAAAAAACATCACCCCCAATCTGCACTCCCTGCAACAAAGTAAATAATGTCACCCACATCCTAGATGAGTGCTCCACTTACCATTCATCCAGAACCAACATTTTTGGACATAGTCCTACTTCTGATCTCGTTAAATTAGTCAATGAAAAAATACAAATAATTACAGTATTTGTGTTACCAGAAACTGCGCAGTCTAATTCAATAAAAATTTACAATGTAGTTATGATTTTTAGAAAAGTATGCTTAATCTTCTCAACCACGCCTATCTCAAACAATTGAAAAATATGTGCATATTAATTATAGTATTAATTGCACACTGTCTAAGAAGACGATGAATAAAATTCAAAAATCCCCAATAAAATATATCAAAAATTTGCTTCCTGGCAACTCTTCCCTAACTACGTGAATAGCCAAACTACCGTATGTACAAAAAATACATCATAGTTGTCGCTAACTCACAAAATTTGGGAAAATAGTGGAAATTAGATTACATATGATTTTCTAACAATTGTGAATTGTTGTGGTGTTTGTCTTAGCTATCTTCTGCAATTACAATTAAATGTAAAATCGACCCCGTGTAGTTGAAACTGGTTTTAAGCCACAGCAAAAATCGATCTGACTTTAGATCAAGTGGTTAAAGCGCCTGTCTAAAGTGTAGTGCGAAGTGCATGTGGCAAAGAAAGCTGGTTCAAGCCACGGTCAGGATTGCATTTAATAAATAAACATTTCATATAGATGCAATCAAACAATAAAAACCATAACAAATAATTACAGTATTGTCAAAAGGATTACTGATGAAGGTTGTGTTACCAGAAACTGCGCAGTCTAATTCAATAAAAATTTACAATGTAGTTATGATTTTTAGAAAAGTATGCTTAATCTTCTCTACCACGCCTATCTCAAACACTTGAAAATATGTGCATATTAATTATAGTATTAATTGCACACTGTCTAAGAAGACGATGAATAAAATTCAAAAAATCCCCAATAAAACATATCAAAATTTGCTCCCTGGCAACTCTTCCCTAACTACGTGAATAGCCAAACTACCGTATGTACAAAAAATACATCATAGTTGTCGCTAACTCACAAAATTTGGGAAATAGTGGAAATTAGATTGCATATGATTTTCTAACAATTGTGAATTGTTGTGGTATTTGTCTTAGCTATCTTCTGCAATTACAATTAAATGTAAAATCGACCCCGTCTAATTGAAACTGGTTTTAAGCCACAACAAAAATCGACCTGACTTTAGATCAATTGGTTAGAGCCTTTGTCTAAAGTGTAGTGCGAAGTGCATGTGGCAAAGAAAGCAGGTTCAAGCCACGGTCAGGATTGCATTTAATAAATAAATATTTCATATAGATGCAATCAAACACTAAAAAACCATAACAAATAATTACAGTATTGTCAAAAAGGATTACTGATGAAGGTTGTGTTACCAGAAACTGCGCAGTCTAATTCAATAAAAATTTACAATGTAGTTATGATTTTTAGAAAAGTATGCTTAATCTTCTCTACCACGCCTATCTCAAACAATTGAAAAATATGTGCATATTAATTATAGTATTAATTGCACACTGTCTAAGAAGACGATGAATAAAATTCAAAAATCCCCAATAAAAAATATTAAATTAGTTTGTAAACATATTTTTAAAACTAACCTACAAAACATTATCTAAATATGTAAAATTTACAAGTCAGAGTCGAAAGCCTCAGTAGCTAGTACTCTTAGCTTAAGTTAGTTACAATAATTGTATTAATGTAATTAATAACAAATAAATAAATAATTTAAAGAAGAACAAAACAAAACAATTTTGTCTCAAAATTACTCTAAAATTTCTATATAAAATATACAGAATTAACATTTAACAGGTAATATTTCAAGAATAATTTTTCTGTTGTAAATTTTTTTATATTTTCATCAAATTTCATAATAAATTAAATGAAACTAAAAAAATAGTTAAAAACAAAAAAATATTTTCAAAAAAAATGTTTATTTTAACATAAAAATAAAAAAAAAATGTAATAAAAAAATGTAAAAAAAATAATTGTATAAAAAACAAACAAAAATGCTATTGGCGATTCTGGGATTCGAACACTGAACCTTCTTATTGCTAGGCCAGCACTCTTCCAAGCAAATTCCATACAAAATATTAACATCTAGTCACCCGTGAAAAAGAACTCCTAATTGGCATATTTTCATTACAACCCACTTCTTGTTGATGTAATGAAATAAGTGATTCATTTAGAAGTTGTTCCATTTATTTTTGCTGGGATGTGTCTTTTGTAGGAACCTAATACTGTATTATTAAAATTATTTTCTTTTAGTAATTTATTTGCTTTAATTTATTTAAAAGCTCAACAGGTAAAATTTTTATTAACTTAGATATTTGTTTATTAAATATGTATGATATAATTCATCAATATTTTGAGAAAAAAAAATACATTTTCCAACATCTGTTCACTCAACAACCATAAAAACATTTAACAAAGTTTATAAAAAAATAAACATAAATTCCCCCTAAAAGAAAATATTTCTAAAAATAACTTTTTTGCCACAAATATGCAAAAAAAAAACTAAAAACCAAGATAAATTAGTGGGTTTCCATACTACTCAGTGTCGCTCAATCTGCTGTCTTTTTATTTGTCCGTAAACTCGCACCGAGCAAATGAAAACATGTTGCTGAAATTTAAAAGTTTAAATTAATTTGCATCATGTTTTTAAATAATACTACTAATTTAATACAATTTTTAGTTATTTCAAATATTAATGATGAAATCAGCAAGATAAAATTAAAATATATTAATTTTGAATAAAAAATAATAAAATATAAGCAAAATAAAAGTGAGTGTTTTAGGCTTCAATTTTTTTTCAACATGTTGCAATCATTTTTTGATTTGCTTGCCCGAGTGCGTTATTTTGTTGCGGAGAGGCGTGGGAAGTGTAGTCTCTCTATTTGTATATACTCTTTGGATAAATTGAAAATTGTGTGTAAACATGAGCAACAGTTAAAAAAAAATATGATTATACAAAAACCGCAACAACCACAGAGATTAACTTACACAAGCTCATACATGACTGAACGCATACATAACAAATTCCAAAAAAAAAACCATCTTACAAATTCATAGATACAACAATCATCATTAACTCGCAACATTTTAGCCACCCACTAAATTTTAGCCGTACTAAATAAATAAACTTAAAACAACGAAACATTTGAAAATGTAATGTTGCTGCAATAGCAAAAAATAGTAAATATTTTTCCTTCAGTGTTGTTTAAAAAGAACGACATCAAAAATTTTGTTTTATGTGCAAATTAATAAAGATATTAAAGAAAAAAAAAATAAACAATCTTTTTTTCTAAAAATAGTTTAAAAAAATATATATATATATGAAGAACTTCAAAAAATTTCGACACCTGTTGAAACTGACTTTAGAACACTCTTATTTCATAAGGTTTTTGTAATTAAGAGAACCCAAGTAAAAACAATTGATGTGGGGCAACATCAAATTATATTAAATTGTATATAAATTAAATATTCGATGAGATCAAATTTAATTCAAAAAATGAGAACATATAATTGAAGAGCTTAATGTAAAAACTTGATAAGCCACATTTCGTTTATTGCTGGTTTTATCTGTTTTCTAGTCACCTATTGATGAGTATTTGATAAAAGCCTTCCTTATACACTTAATACAAGTATCTAGAGAATAAAAGTCTTGCAAAAGTCTTACTTTATGTATTAAATCAAAACTTTGAATTCAAAACCCAGTAAAAGATAGTATGTGGCTTATCAAGTTTTTACAATAAGCCCTTCAATTGTATATAATATACAGCAAATTGTATCGAATTCGATACAATTGTAAGGAATCTGTTCTAGTTCGATCCAATTGAATACAATTTTGTACGATTTGATGTACTATATTATATACAATTTCATCCGAATTTTGTCCCCATACAAATTTTTGTTTATTATATATATTACTAGCTGACCCGGCAAACGTTGCTTTGCCTTCAAATTTTAATTGTAATTAATTCTTTAAATAAAGAAAATTTTTTTACGCAAATATATAATTAAAAAAATAAATTCACATTAGTAAGTCATTTTAAAATTTGTAATTTCTTGGGAAGCCCAATGCCTCTTTGTCCTTCTATCGCCTTTATTCTAGGATTATGAGGAATGCTTAAACAATTTTTGAACAACATTATTAAATAACCTTGCAAAAAGTCTTGAATGTGATGATTTATTTTAATGCTTATTTGTTTTTTGCTTTTGGTACCACGCCCATTTATCCCATTCCGCTCATTTTCAGTTCGACTACTAACATTTGTAATTGATGTACTCGTACAAAATTTGAAGGCTATATAGCTAATATAGAACCCTAGATATTTAATATTAATATTAATATTGTATATGAGCTAAATAATCACTTTGTATGGGAGCTGCCACGCCCACTGGTATGATCCCGCCCAATTTTCCCATGACTATTCATAATATAATCAATGTGCACAAATTTCTAAGACTCTGGCTATTATAGAACTGTAGATATATGATATTAAATATTAACTATGGCGGCCTTAAGTTAGTATTTTTTGATGCCTTTACGATTTTAGTATTAAGCTTATTAAAATCTTTTATTTGATATACGTATTGGCGGAATTAACACAGCGCTTTAGTTGTTACATAACGAACTGTGTTTGAAAAAAAAAATTACGCTGCATTTGCAAGGAATGAAAAAAAATATTTTTTTTCACTCTATTGATTTAGTCCATCGTGAATTTTCACTTTAGATACCGAACTATGTACGAAAGTAATATTTTTATAAAAGAAATTTGAAAAAAAATATCATTTCGCAAAATTTTTAAAAAGTTCAGAAGTTTTTTCATTTTAACATTATAATGCCTTTTCAGAAACTCAGTTACTAAGAAACTCAGTTCACGTAGTGCGCTAACCAGTTCCAAATATAATTGTGAATGGCAGGTGCAAAAAATATACATTATCAAAAAATTTACCCCATCAAATTGGTATACTTCAAACTGTATAAAATAACAGTTTTTTTTTTAAATACTGTTCTTAAAGCTCGATTTCATTAAACGAATAAAAGTCTTTGGAAAAAATTGCGAAAGTTTAAAAATGGAAAAATTTTGATTTCACTTGTCTACCATCATACAAGTTTTTACAAATAGCGCTAGAGAAATTCCTATTTTAATGCATGTATCAAACAAGTCTAACGACTCCATCATCATTTGGTTTGGATCTGAAAGTTAAAAACTATGAGCAAAAAAATGAAATGAATGAAAAACCTCATGTCAGTTTCAACAGAAAATGTATGCTAAAATGCTCTCCGGATCTGTCTAGAGGCAAGTCCATATTTACTACCGGGAATTTAAGTGGTTAATAAAGACTACTTAATAGGACTACTTTTGGTCCATTTTGCTATATTTCTCTTAGTTTCCGAGATATAGCCTATTTTGAGATTTCTTAGTCAGTTAACTTACAAAATTTTGATTTTTGTTCACAAGAACGACTCTACAAAAAACCGTGTTTGGAGTAACCTTGTTGAAATAAAGCCATGTTTTTTTGCACCGTTTAAGATAAAGTATAATCGCGGATGGATTTAACAAGCTTAAACATCGGCTTACGCATAAACAAATGTTTATTCATGTCACACAAAAAAATAATTTTAAAAATATATCTCCTCAAATTGCCAAACATTTCTTAAATTCCTCATATACAAGAGATGCTTTTCTTCCTTTTTATATAAATTGCAACTTTTTAGTGACTTTATTTGTGTTTTGGTAAAATTAACAATCAGAGTTGTAAAACAGTTCATTAAATTAAAGTTTTAAAAAACCAGACAATTTTTTTTTCTTTTAAATTACACAGAAAAGAATATTGTCAATACAATTTTAATTAAGCTTTTCTTTGATTTCAAACTTACTTTCAATTAAAAGGGTTTACGAGAGCTGTGGCTACTTTAACAAGGATCCCCTGTAGTAATGAGATACCAAACTAATTTTTAACTAAAAATTGCATAAATGAAATTTTTTATATTGTTTGAGATAGGCATGGTAGAGAAGATTAAGCATACTTTTCTAAAAATCATAACTACATTGTAAATTTTATTGAATTAGACTGCGCATTTCTGGTAACACAACCTTCATCAGAAATCCTTTTTGACAATACTGTAATTATTTGTTATGGTTTTTATTGTTTGACTGCATCTATATGAAATGTTTATTTATTAAATGCAATCCTGACCGTGGCTTGAACCTGCTTTCTTTGCCACATGCACTTCGCACTACACTTTAGACAGAGGCTCTAACCAATTGTTCTAACGTAAGGTCGATTTTTGCTGTGGCTTAAAACCAGTTTGAATTACACGGGGTCGATTTTACATTTAATTGTAATTGCAGAAGATAGCTAAGACAAACACCACAACAATTCACAATTGTTAGAAAATCATATGTAATCTAATTTCCACTATTTCCCACATTTTGTGAGTTGGCGCAACTATGATGTATTTTTTGTACATACGGTAGTTTGGCTATTCACGTAGTTAGGGCTTGAAAAATAAACTTTTTGTAATAAAGAGTTAACTTGTTACTTTTATATTACCAACTTCTATTATTTTAACATTTCCATGTATATCGAGGTAACAAATAACACTGTGGAGCAAAAGTGAGCCAATGTTTCAAAATTAAAACTCAAGACGTATTTATTATCCAAAACCTTTTGGAAGAACGAATCAAATTATGTATAAATGTATAATATTGTGTCCTCTTCATCACCAGAAAGGTACAATCTTTTGGCCATCCTATATCTCATACAATCTCAAATTGTATAGAAGAAGGTCATTGGCTGACTTTTGCACCGAGACCAAGATACATTAAAAACTGTACTTTTTTTTTACAGAACTATTGACTTTTTACTATTATATAATAAATATATGTCAACTAAGAACATTTTCAGCCAACAATGTAATTAAATCTAAACTGACCACGATAATAGTTATAAATGATATCCTTAATATGCGTTTTAGACCAAAATGTCAAAAATTTCTTAAAATACGAGTGACATGTATGGAAATATTTATTTAATATTGTTTATTCAAAAAAAAAAAACTAGTGAAAACATACAAGTTTTTTTTTTCAAATAAAAAACATAATATTTATTTATTTTTATTAGAACACATAGTTATCCTTTGGAAATATTTTCAGTATTTGACTCTGAAGTTTGAGAAAAATGCATCGATGTACTAAGGATTATTGCATGCTTAGTTGACTTCGACTCCTTTGTTTCAGAATAAATGTAATTAACATCCAAAAACGATGCTTAAACTCTTATTTTCATAGTAAAATTTACACCTTTTGGTCTTTTCGATTTTTTATTTTGATTATATATTTTTTTTTGTACACTAACAGCTTTTTTTTTTTTTTTTTTTTTTGTTTGCTAAATTTTTACCCATACGTAATGGGCAATCATGTATTAATAATAGAAATCGCTTTCTCAGGTCATTTTGAAACAAAAACCTCCCGCATAAAGTGCACTTCCTTAAAATGCATTTTTCATTTTTTACTTATTGTGTTCATTGTTTTGCGAATTTTGATGTCTATATCGTGAAACAACGCTTTAATCTGTTTGATCAAAATTCGCGAAACACGTCAAATTTGAAAACGTTAGTGTTTTTGAAGTTGGATATGCATCGTTATTGTCTAATTACGTTAAATTTTTAGCTAAATATTAATTTTTAGTTTAATTAAATAAAAAAAGGGTTATACGGAAAACTTTTTGAAAACCGCGAAAAATAAAATTGCGTTACTTTATATTTTTATGTGCTAATAGACGTCTAGGGTAGCTAAAACTTGATAAATGTTAAAAAAAATTAAAAAAGTTTCAACATCTAATAACCCGATTAAAATTAATATGATGCTTTACATAATCATACGAAATTTAATATGAGTCTTAATACAGTTTTATCCGAGAAATGGGCATAATAATTAAATAACATCCGACTAATGACGCGATACAATTTAATACGATTTTATATAGCGGTATGAATTTATATCTGAACTGATACTGATATATACAAAATAAACTATAGTTGTATCCGGTTTTTGATTTTAAAACGTCATGAAAATCTGAAATATCTGTTAATCCTTTTAGACTTTAGACACTTGCAAAAGGTTTACAACTTTATAATTTGTAACAAATTAAATAACATTTGGAAATTTTATTACATTCAAAAATAAAAAATAATATAATGAAAATGAAGATTTTGTGGAATTTATTAACTTCACCATTGAATAACAAACACGGAAAAAACGTTGAAACTAAATTTATAGTTTTAGATTGAAAAAAATTTTAGACTAAATTAAGAACTTATAATGTTACAAATGTTAGAAATGAAACAAATTCTTTTTTTAGGGTTAAGAACCAGAAAGAAATCAATTAAAAAGACCAAAAACTTTTTCGTGTTTTGACGTTTATTTTGGGAGTTTTTTAAATTTCTGAAATTTCGAGGACTGTTTTTTAAATTTTGGCAATTTTTTTTTTTTCCAATTTTGAGATTTTTTCAAATGGTTTTTTCCCAATAGTAAACAATATTCAATTAATTTTTTAATAGGTGTGAATAAAATTATTGAAAATAATATTAATTAGATACAAATTATTTTAGTTGTTACTACAATTGCATCAACACGACCGAATTCAGTTAAACTTTTGCTGAGTCAACAAATATTTTAATTAAAACTCAATTTTAGTTTTTTTTTGTGTAGACATATTTAATTTTTAGTTTGCATTGTCTGAAAGAATTTTTTGATTATATTTTAAGTCAAAGACTTCGAAATCTCTTATGAAATGATTTTATTTAGTGCTTTTTGTGTGGGTGCTCTAGCCCAAAGCCCCCCCTAGCTACGTGCCTGAGTCAGACCCTTTTTAATTTAGGAGTATACCTACTATTGCAGTTTTTTTCATTTTTAATAAACGCATCATTGTAAGAAATGTTAAATGTGTAGTTAATTTAGTACAAAAAGTTGTTGGTGATTTTTTTTAAGTTGACAATTTTTTTTTTTTAGTTTTGTCAAAAAAATTTTTTAAAGATTTTATTAAAATATTTTCCAAAAATTTGCCGATTTTATTTACAATTCAGGTATTAATAAAATTTTAGCGATTTTGAGGATTTTTTCACTGATTTTTAAAAATTTAACGATTATTTTCAATTTTGGATTTTTTTTTTTTTAATTTTGGTAATTATTAAAATTTTTGAATTTTTAATCTTGGTGGTTTTTTTTTTTCAATTTAAGAAATTTTGTTCCAATTTTTTTTTATTATTTACGATTTTTTATTTTATTTTATTTTTTTATTTTATTAATTAATAACCATATAATAACAAATTATATCCTATTACCCTAACCGAGCACAAGCTACTATGGCTTTCGGCGCGTGGTGCACTGATAGAAAAACCGCCATAACCCTAATGTATTTTGACATCAGTTCTATGACAAGTGTCTTCGTTTTTGACCCCATGACACTTGTCATCACGGTGATGTCAGCCTTAACATCACTTAACCAAATTGTCATCAGGGTCGAAAACTTAAATTGTGTCATCAATGGGATGACACATCGGCATCACATAAATGACTCATTCCTTTTTATGGTGATGTCAAATATAATGATTACATGTCATCAATATGAATGTTATATATTGTATAAAGTGCTTCTTGCTTTGACAACGAATGTACATCAATGTGATGTATCTTATGCAAGTTTTAGAAATGCGTCTAAAAACAAAAATAAGGAATAAAACATTAACATTTTTACTAAAACACACTTTACAAACATTTTAACGTTATTTAGTTTTATTCTTTATTCATACTTTTCCTGTTATTAATGCACAAAATGTGGCATCGAATTGATGTCACTGTAGTCATAGCACGGATGACGCGTAAAATATGACAAAATTATATGATAACGTTCGTCATTAAATTGATGTCACTTATTGCATCATTGATGTCATTTGTAATAACATTGATGTCAGAATTCTGATGTTAGGGCATCATCAATATGAAGATGCATTTTTCTATCAGTGTGGGAATCGAACCCACGACCCCCGCACTGATAAGCCAGCACGCTACCAACTAGCCTACAGGGGCGCACAACGATTTTTTAATTTTTGAATATATTGTCAATTTAAGTGACTTTTTTCAAAATTTAATGTTTTTTAACTTTGACGTTATTTTATATCTATTTTGGCAATTTTTTTAAGTTGCCGCTATTTTTTTCTATTTTGAAGTTTCTGTTTTTTTTTATGTTTACTGATTTTTAAATATCGTAATTTTTTAATAACGGTGGTTTTTTTTCCAATTTAAGAAATTTTGTTTAAACGCTATTTCACTTCGGTAAAAATAATATTTAATAATTTTTTTTTATATAATTGACTAAAATCTTAATTGAAACTTACTAAATCAAATAAATAGTTACAAATTATTTGAATTGATACTTAAATTTTTCTAATAGGATCAAATTGAACTAAATTTTAACTAAATTAACAAATATTTTTGTTGAAAATCGATTTAAGTTATTCTGTTCATAAATAGTGTTGACATATTCTTTATTTTTAGGAAGTTTTATTGGGCTTTTTAAGTAAAAGTTACTTTTTTAACAAGGAATCTTTTTTTTTTAGCTAAATATATTTTTATATAAAAGGCACCTTCTTTTTTGATTAAAGAAAGGTACAGTTTTGTAATGAAAGCTGCTCTTTTAAATAAAAAGTACTTTTTTTTTTAATGATATTTTTTAAAAAAGTGATATTTGTTATAAAGGTGATTTATTTCTTTTGGCTAAAACTTTGTCAAAATTAGCAGATTTTTTATTGCTCAATTGTGGCATAATAAAAACATCAAAAATAAAACTGTTGAATTTACAAAACTTTCGTTATTTTAAAATCAGCAGAAACTTTTGATAAATATTTTTGTAGACAAAAAACAGCAATCAAAAACTGTAATATCAACAAATGTTTTGCTATATTTTCCTTAAATTTAGTTGAATGGAAGTAATAGTATATTTTGATTAAACCAACAGAAAAATTTGCTAATTAAATTGTTGACTGCTGATTTCAGAAAGATCATATTTTAATTCGCATAAAAAATTAAAAAAATCTAAAAAAAAATTAGAAAATTTTAAATTTTTAATACTAGTATTACTACTCAACTGCTAACAACATCTAGCTTTGAAACACATCAAAAAATAAAAATACGGTAAGATATCCTGAAACAAACACGGTTATTATACTCAAATGAGAGATCATTTTGTGTAGATTTACATTCTTAAAGAAATCATGATGTTGAGGTTGTATTTGGAAAAATTAAGCGAAATATACAAAAAATGGGGCAAATGATGTAAATATGAAATACGCGATATTTCAAAAACTGCAAATGATAAAAAAATTTACTGATTTGGATTCAGCGTACTTAAGTGTGTCAAAATAATATGTATTTCAAAGACAGGTTCGCAAAAAAGTGTGGCCAAAACTTTATAACAATTTTGAAAATTAGTTTGTTATAAAGGGTGATTTTTTAAAAGCTTTCGGATTTGATTACGAAAAAAAACATAAAATTTAGATAAATGTATGAAATCTTTATTTGAGTCGATAGAACGGTCTATATAATTCAATGTTTAAAGATAATTTCCTGTAAATGTTGACCGCGGCTATGCATGAAATGGTTCATACGCTGGGTCCAATTTTGACAACAATCGGCCGGTATCTCACGAATAAGCGTTGTTCGTTTGTAAGTCGATTCGTGGTTAAATTATAGGCCGCACTGAACATGTTTAACGGTAACATGTTACACGAAAACAGCTGAGCTGCCAAAAACAGTGTTGCCAAACGGAAAGTTGCTAAAAAATCAACCTTTATGAAGGGTCCGCCAAATAACTTTTTTTTTTTTTGAACTCCTGAACCAATTGGACTTTGTATGGCGTCATTTCAAGGTCTTTATGCAAAATTCGTCTCACTGATGTCTCCGAAATGTTCAATTGTTGAGAACGACGGTGAATTGATGTTGATGGTGCTTCTCGCACACTTTCTGCCACAGCAGCAATATTCTCGGGTTTACGCACTGTTTTTGGCTTTTCACGCTTTGGTTTATCGATGAGGATGCCAATTTCTTTCACTTTTTTCACAAGATAACGAACATACGGACCATATTCGTTCAGCGGAAGGATAAAACTAATTATCTGTCAAATCAGACATGAGCTAAGTGTTACCATTCACGAAAGAAGCACTAGTTGAAAAAAAAACGTTAGATGGCGAACCCTTTATCCACTAGGTGACGCTGGAGTGTCTCAACAAAAAATAATTGCAAAGAATAGATCTGTGTTTTAACAAATTTTAGTCCTAAAACACCGAGTTAAAAAAATTTGGGCAAGTAACTTTTAAAAAAGCAGCATTTTATTATAATATTCCACATCTTTTGCAACTGTAGTTCTGTAGTGATTTTCAGACTTTGAATTTGAAATTCAGAAAACGTCAATTTAATTTCAGAATTTCTATTTGAAATTAAAAAAATATCATTTCACATTCAGAAAATATCATTTTAAATTCACAAAATATATATTGAAATTCAGAAAATATAGTTTCAATTCAGAAAATATTAATTGAAAGTGAATTGAAATGTTTTCTGAATTTCTATTGATATATTCTGAATTTCAAGTGATACTTACTTAAATTCAATTCACATGTTCCAATTTACCATGGATGAGTTTCTGAATTTCAATTTATATTTTCTGAATTTCAATTGATATTTTCTGAATTTCAAATAATATTTTCTGAATTTCAAATGATATTTTCGGAATTTCAAATGGATATTGTGAAGTCCAATTGATATTTTCTGAATTTCAAATGACAAATCTGATTTTCAATTGATATTCTCTGCATAACAATTACAAAAGTTGTAGTCTTGACAGCACAAAATAATTTCCACAATTGAATTCATTATTTTAAGTCTCTATTTAGAAAACTGTTAAAAATATGTCGTCTAAGGACACACTTCATTTTGTTTGTACTTTATTTTTATCTACATATTTTTTCCTAAATGTCATGTTGTTCTCATGGCAAAGTAAATTTTTTGCTAAAAAAAAAAATCCTCAATGTTTTTGATGTTTATTTTTTTGAGTACCCAGTCTGTCTGTCAGTAAGTCATTCAGTCTGTACCATTTATCCATCCAACTATTTGTCTGTCTGTCTATCTGTCAGTCGGTATTTGTATTAAGTACTTTAACTAAAAGTTGCCTTTTCAGTTTTTGTTGCTGCTGCTGTTGAAGTTGTTGCTTTATATTTTTTGTTTGATCTAATAATGGTTAATCCAATATTATGCTTTTATGAATAATTTAGTGTTTTCACTACGTATCGAATTGAAAAGGTCACGATTAAGTCATCCCATACAAAAATAAAAAAAAAAAAAAAACTGAAAGAAAGATGTTGAAAAATATTTACGCTTAATTAAAAGTCAAAAAAGTAAGCTTTCTGTTATTGGTTGACCGAGTATTAAATTATTTGTCCGTAACAACTACGAATTATTATTGACTGACTTATAAATTTTATATACAATTTTTGGGTTTTGTGAAAGGGAGAATTGATGATATGGACAAAAGAAATGGATTGAAATGAAATTAATGATTCATTTTATTGTAATCAATTAATCAAGCAAATTTTAAAAGTTTTAAAGCAATAAAAAAATATTCGCAGTATTTTATATCGGTTTTTCAATTATAAATTAACTGGCTCCTCAACTTTGTTGCTAAGGGATTTACAAATTTTAAATGAATTTTTTTTTTAAATTCACCCAAGGATTTTTTAAATTCTTTAAATTAAATCCTTGGTTAAAGTTATGAAAAAAGACTAAAACTTGGAAAAAATCATAAAAATTAGAAAATATAGCGAATGTGCATTTTACGGAACATTGTGAAAACTTAATTTTTCATATTTTTGTTTTATTTATTATGTTTTTTTTTATGGAAGGAATTAGTTTTATTAAAATTATGAATAAAATTCTTACCGTTTACAAAAATACGGCTTTGAAAATTCTTTAAAACTTGTTTGTTATTTACTTTTTATGTTTACGAAAAATTACACTTTACATTGTGTTTTTTTTAAGACACAATAAAACCAAGAGAAATTTGTGCATTGAAGTCGAAGCTTTTTTAAAATAGTGATGGCAGGAATTAAACTCGATGACAGTTGTCAGTTTTGACATATATATATGCAACAACACGAAAAAAAGGAAAGGTTCGCTTTAGGGAATAGGCCACAATTTGGAACATTCTCTTATATTAATCGATGGTGTGTCTGAGCTTTTTCGACATTCATAATTTTGCGACTTTTTCCGAAGAGCTGTTTAATCTTCATTTTAAATATTTTAAATAAATGGTAACCCTAACATACTACATATTTCAAATATTGTCAATATTTTTATAAACATTTTTGTTTTGTTGAGTAGATCAAAGCTGCGTTCAAAAAGTCGGACTTTAATTAGTTTCAGATGTGATTCTATACAAAAATGTAATAACTTTGTCCCCTCCTTTTAACCCTTAAATTGAGCCGCTACAAAAAATACGGGTACTTTAATTTTTTTTGTCACATTTCCAAATTTCATTAAGATCGGAGAGAACCCATAGGGAGACTCTGCTTGCTGAATCAAAGGAAGTGTTCAAATTCGGAAGATATTTAGTAGAGAATCTAAGTTATTCCCATAGAAAAGGTCCTTGAAACTTGACAGTTTTTCTGCAGAAAAGGTTCTCAGAATATGAGGGATTTCTATGGACAAAAGTCTTTTGAATTTAAATTTTTTATCCAGGAAAAGTCCTTATAATCGAATAGTTTTTCTATAATGTATTCAGATTAGGAATATTTTCTCCATAAAAAATTTTTTTCTAAAGAAAATTGTCTTCAAAACATATTGAATTTTTGTTCTGTAAACAAAAGTCTTTAGTACCTGCGTGTTTTGCTATAATATTAAATTCCACATAATGGGAGGGTTTAATACAAAAAAAAAAGTGTTCAGAATCTTAGGCGTTCCCTCTAGGTAAAATTCCTCAGTAATTTAGATTTTGACTACTACTTCATACCAGAAAGTCAGATTCTGATGACCTTTTCCAATGGAAAATATGTTAACGACATTTTTCTATAGAAACCACACTTCAGGTTCTATAAAAAAACTATAAAATTCTTTTCTAGGGACAAATCTTCAGATTTCGTTGATATTTTTGTGATTCTGTGGAAACACAAAAACCTCCTAGATTCTAAAAATATTTTTTCCATTAAAAATTCCACAGTTTCTGACAACTTTTTTCTAATATTTTGGGAACATCCTTCCAAAAAAATAAGATTCTAAGAATGAAAGTGGATAGGAAAACCCTTTGATTCAACTGGCATTTTTCTATAGAAAAATTCTCAAATGCGGCGATTTTTTCTGTAGAGACTTGTTTGTAACTGTCAACCGTGACTGAAAGTTTCCTTTACGGACACCATTCGTATTCTGAGGAATTTTTTTTACAGAAAAATCTAAGTTTCTAAAATTTCTATAAAATTATCCTTAGCTTCTTAGGATACTTTTCAGCTTTTAATCTACATTTTTAGATCTTTCTGGGAAAAATTTACAAAATGAACTTATCGGAGAGTTAGTACATGCTCATGGGACATGCATTAGCGGAATAATTAAACTGCTAATCTATAAAAACATATGAATGTAAGCCAAATTAAAGTTTTTAAAGTTTTCGTAAATGGACTCCAGAATACTAATGTGCAACCATTTATTAATCGTAGAAGTTTATAGATTTTAAATGTGGTACACGTTTTAATCTCAGAAGTCGTGGCATTTTAAATAAAAACTATTAATAAAAGTTTGATATAGTTTTTATTATAAATAAAAATTATGTTTTTTCGACCTTTAATTGTGCAATGGAAATGAAAATTATTCAAGTTCGAGGCCATACTCTATATTTCTTTATTAGGATATTGTCCCAACAAATAATCTATACAGTTTTTGTTTTTAAATTTATCATCCCATCATCAGAACACGTTTTGAATGAAGTGACAATCCCATGCAAACATCAAACATTCATATAACCTAGTTATCCCACTAAATGAGAACTAATATATGAGCTCGAAGTTAAAGATTATCACCATTGATAAAAAATAAATTGAAAACTTGTTTGTTATGTGCAAGGTGAAAGAGTATGGCCTCGAACTTGAATAATTTTCATTTCAAAGACTATTAATATTTACCTTTCTGGGAAATTCATTTACAGATTGGAAATTTTTGGCTAGATCTTAAAAAGATGTATGTCTAAAGATATGCCTGCAAAGTTTTCTTTCACATAACATTAAAAATGTTTCTATTGGATGACTGGCCTTTAAAAAATCGGGTATTTCAACTAAGCATTAAAATTACGTTACTTTCAACAAAACGATGAAATCGTCAGTAACCATTTACCAAATAAATTTCAAAGCTTTTAGCATTACTATGTTTATAAAAAAAAGTTGAGCTTAAAGTTAATTAGTTTTTAAACTAAAATTATTATATCTTTTGGTAAAATAAAAATAATGGTAAGATTAAGACCCGTTAGTTTTGTACTTTGTTCACAAGATTATTTTATTACATCTGATTAAAATTTTCTAATCTGTAAATGAATTTCAAAACTGGTCCAAATTAGCAGCTATAATCTCAAATGACACGCCCACTAGAAAAGAGGGATGATATACAAAAAACGGTCAATACGTTTAGAATCTACGGACTCCAGTGATTAATAGTTAGTGCTCTTTAGTATTTCAAAACTAATTTAGTTAGTCTTCGATGGTTTTAATTTGATTACAGTTTTTCACTTTATTTTGTGCCAATAGTGAACATATTAAATTTCAGTTTTAGATCTATTAGGGTTCGGGCTGGCCTACTCTTGCTCTTTTTGCTTCCAACACGAACGGTGTATTCTGGGAAATTTGGAGTCAGTCATTAAAAATATATACATATATAATTAAAATTTCATTTCATTTTGAATTGTCAGGCTTGAGATCATAATTAAATGTTACTTTTACAAATAGAAAATATTAATTGTTAATAAATGTAAGAGAAGATGAAAAAAATCTTATGGGGATGAGAGCTAGAGGGAGTTCCGCACTTTCGACCTAAGCGGCTAGGTCATCTTCAGCCGCATTCTAATCCACCAATCACAAGAAACTCAGCGTTTGATCAGGTTTATATATCAACCAACCACTGAAAATCGGTGATGTTAATTGACTTCGCGAACAACATGAGTTATTTTCGTATTTTCTAGCAAGTTTAGCCAACAGCTTTAAATTTAAAGCTTTTTCGAAAGTGCGACTTCCCCTTAATCGCTGATCTCCACAAGATTTTTTTTCATTTCTCTTACATTTATAAAAAAATCGAGTTTTCTATTTGTAATTGTAACATTTTATTATGATCTCAAATCTGACAATTCAAAATGTAATGCAATTTTAAAAATATCGACAATTAGACTCAAGCAGTTAGAGTATTGTTACAAAGTTTTCAATAATTTTTTATATTTTTGTATTGAAAAACTTTATATATTGGAGGAGGTAATGTACCATTTTCCCTTTCCCCTGGATCAGCGCCTGCAACAATACAGATACAATATAATAAATATAGGTTTTATTTCTTGTATTTTTTTTTTTAAATTAAATGTAAAAAACTATTTATGACGGCAACAAAATAATTGCCGTCTGGTTTGACATTTCAAATCTTCACTTTTCGTGTTACTTAATCAAGCATTTACGTTATTATCAATGATAACAACCCCAATAAAATTACAATACAAGAAAAATGATTGCCATATTGAATACAAAAAAAAAAACAGCACCCAATCAAATTAAAGACGGAAATCGTCAAAAAAAAGTCTTAGTGAATTGGGACATTAAATTCAGGGACCGTAAATAATGATTATTGCTCGTTTTTTTGAATCAAAAAATCAATCACTTAGAAGAGGCATAAAAAAAAATTATTGCACCATTATTATTATTTTTTGACAATCTTTGCATATCCGTCATGATTTTTAAATTTTTGATTTTTAAAGTTTTCTTCAATGGTAATGATTATTTTTGAGTAATAATAAAAAAAATCAGCCATAATCATTATTTTTGAGCAAAAAAAATAAAACTCAAAAATAATCATTATTTATGATTTTTATTTTTTTCGCTCAAAATAAAACTCACTTTCAATGTGTGGGATTGACATATCTCAGGAAGTAGGAGGAGCTTATCGAAGGATTATGGTATCAATCTCTTCTTTGGAAGATTCTCTAGCAGATTAATGCATCAATCATATTTGTGGGTGAGGTTTAAGGGGTTAATTTTTAATTTCAAAATAGGGTTTTTTTTTTGGCGTATTTTGTGAAAGTAACAATGTGTGGGATGGACATATCTCAGAAAGGAGGAGGAGGTTATCCAAGATTATGATATCAATCTCTTCTTTGGAAGATTCTCTAGCACATTAATGCATCAATCTCATTTGTGGGTGGGGTTTAAGGGGTTAATTATTAATTTCAAAATAGGGCTTTTTGCCGTAAAGTCAAAATTTGGAAGCTCGATTTTCACCGTAGACGTATGTTTTAGTGGACTTTTTTGCTCAGTACAATCCCAAGAATCAGAAACGCGAAGCGCCCATTAAGATTTTTTTCCTTCCATACTAATCGCCCCACCCTAATATGTATATATATTTACACCTACATGAAAGTGAGTTTTATTTTGAGCGAAAAAAATAAAAATCATAAATAATGATTATTTTTGAGTTTTATTTTTTTTTGCTCAAAAATAATGATTATTGCTGATTTTTTTTATTATTACTCAAAAATAATCATTACCATTGAAGAAAATCATTAAAACTCATAACATAATCATTATAGTGTAAGTTTTATTATAAAACTCATAATGATTACGGTCCCTGATTAAATTAATATCTTATCTAAATTCAATCAGCAGAATCAATTGGATTATTAAAAAATCTTCTATATCAAATTTGCAGAAAAAAAAGTACCAAGACATGAATAGTACCAGCATATTCTCTTTATTTAACACCAATCTTCCATTGTTTTTCTTCAAGTGTATAAATATGTAGGGAAACAAATGTAACTGTGTTTATTTTCGAGTGGGTTTCATTCCATTTGCTACCACTACAACATGTTCCCAAGGAAAAAAGAAAAAAAAAATATTAAAACATTTAGCCAGGACTGCCATGTTTTTGTAGTTAAAAGAGGCAAAGAGAAAGTATGTTCAATTTGTTGGACATACGCCATATTGTGTTGGCATTTTTCAGAAACATGTTGGCACTGTTTAAAATTAAGTTTAATTTTTTTTTTTTCTTTTAACAAAAAAATACATAGAATTGTTTAACATTATTCAAAAGTAAATGAACAATTTATTAAGCCATAAAATACAGAAAAAAAGATAAAATTACTTTATATATTCATTTAAAAATTTATGTAGCATAAATTTATAGATGGTTTTTTTTCAAAAGAATCTTTTTCTACAACCAAAGATAAGAGATTTATTACAATTATGTAAATTTAATTTTTTTTTTTGTTTAGCTTTTATCGATAATGCACTCATAAGACTTTGTGCAATATAAGATATAAAAAGTCTTATAACAAGTTTTTTTTTTCAACATAATTAAAAATATATTCAAGTAGTATCCTGGAAATTTTTTCAAGAAAACTTAAGAATTATAAAGATTCTCATCTGTTAAATCTACTAAAACTTTTTCCTTTACATTTAGGGATGGATATGGATGCCATCCCTAAATGTAAATGTAACCATCTCATCATCAATGTTATGTCAAGTATGGCCGCCACTCTTGTCTTTATTACACAAACAACACTGATGATTATTGATAAAGTTTTTGTTTAACAAACACTATGGAAACTGGAAAAATAAAAAGAAAATTGATTAAAGAAATAGGGTTTATAAAATTGATATGCATTCTCTAATTAAAATGAAATTATGGAAATTTTAACACGCAGTGTAAAAATATTATATACTATTACCCTAACCGAGCACTAGCTACTATGGCCTTCGCGCGTTGTAGCGAAAACAGACCAGTGTCTCTGGTGGGAATCGAACCCACGACCCACGCACTGATAAGCCAGATCGCTAAAAACTAGCCTACCGGGGCGAACTGTAAAAATATGGTTTAATGGTTAAATATGGTTAAAAATAATTATATAATGTCCACTACAAATGATGCATTTTACAAAAAACAGTATCGATAAATCTTAGGCAACTACACTCGCAAGAACTTTCCCATAAAAGTTCAACAGTTATTTAAAAAGTTATTCCGTAAAGTTGTTTCAATTGAATATGTAGTTAAATTACCAAAGAAATATATTTTTTAACTTTTCTGTCTGTTCTTCAATAAACAAACATCGGACTTTCGGTATTATTATTTTTTTTTTTTAAAAGAGAAGCAACACTCAGGAAATTCTTCATATTAATAAATGTGTTGCTTTCTTTGGAAAGGGGATAGTGGAGAGATGAAAGGTGGTGAAAAATGAAGGGCTTCAAACATGGCAACACTGTAATTGCGCGAGATGATAAGTCTTAGAAAAGTTGTTCCTCGCCACCTGATGTAGAGTTGGCGAATTTATTGAAGCTTTTTGTTTCATAGCCCTGATTCATTATTTTACTTCGGTGGGGTTAAGTGCTATGGGAACACCGAAGGTGGGCACAGCGATACATATAAGTGATAGAAAACTCATACATATTATTTTTTCTAAATTGATGTTGTCGTCACCGGGAATCGAACCCGGGACCATCTGTGTAACAGTCCAATGCGCTAACCATTACACCACAACGCCCACAAAATATTTAAAATATTCAGTTAAAATTTTCTATTTAAAACAAACCTTAACCTCAACATTTCTAAATTAAATTTGTCTAATGCATATTAATTAAAAAAATTAATTGCGACTGTCTATATGACGTTAAAATAACACTGTACTAAAATACATTCTAAAATCTGCCATATGGCGATATCTCAACTTAAAAAGCAAAGTTGTCAACACAGAACGTAAAAACCATACGTCTATCTGGTAATGTTGTGAAATAGAGACGGAGGAGATTACAAAAAAAAAACAAAAATTTAAAAATAGAATATTTGTGATTGTTAGTGTTGGTCACTTCTGAGTATAATATACAATAACAGAAAGAGCTAATAGGCTGCATTACATTCGAGGCCAATCGTTAAACGATCATAACTTAATATTGTTACGTTTGTAATGTAGGAAGAAGCGCAGGTTTGATTCTTACAGCAGCAGGTTGTTGAAATATGTATCATATAGAGACAATCTGACAATTATAAGACACAAATAATAATACAATTTAAATGGAAAATCACTGATCCATAAAAAAGGCAGAAACTAGTGTAGTCTAATCAAAAAAATTAATAGTGTTTATAATTTTTTATAGAAAACCGTTTATTCTTCTTCTTAACTTCAACATTTCTAAATTAAATTTGTCAAATGCATATTAATTAAAAAATAATTGCGACTGTCGATATGACGTTAAAATAACACTGTACTGAAAATTGTCTTATAGTATTGAGTATTGAAATAAAAGAAAAAAATCTATTGTTTCTACAGATTTTTGTCAATTAATTTTTTAAGAGTTGAAAATAAACTAAAAATACAATTGTTTTAAACGAAAAATAAGAAGTCCTATTTTAATTTACAGTGTAAAAAATTATTGTGAGTGTAGCACAAAAAGTGTTTGGCAAAAAGCATTGGCAAAGGAATCGCATTATTCACACGACGGTCTATAATAAACTTTTAACAATAAAAATTTGATCAATGGTGATAATCTTTAACTTCCAACTTATATATTAGTTCTCATTTAGTGGGATAACTAGGTTATATGAATGTTTGATGTTTGCATGGGATTGTCACTTCTTTCAAAACGTGTTCTGATGTGGGGAACTCAGGAAATTCCCGAAATAGATCTATCAACACATTCCTGAAAGTGGTCAATTAATAAATTTGAAAACTAAAAATCTATAGATTATTTGTTAGGACAATATCGTAATAAAGAAATATAGAGTATTGCTTCGAACTTGAATAACTTTCATTTTCATTATATTTTCCTTAAAACATAGTTCGCATTTTATGCCCTCCACTTTGTCACGTGTAAAAAACCTTATAATAATTCGACACATCATTTTATTTTTCTAAAAAACAAAATAAAATTGAAAGATGTATGACAATACATATTTTAAAATGGAATTTTTTGAAAATGTAGCTATATTTTCCTAACTGTACGTGTGTTTAAAAGTGTAGGAAAAGCAGTCGGTAAACAAAATTTCTAAAATTATGCCTGAAGCCGGGATCAAACTCTGAACACAAACTTTTTCAAACAAAGTATAATTTTAATAAAATTAATGATCAACGAGGGGTTAGACTTTTGAGCTGTTGGTAATTTCTGACTGGAGATCACTAGAAATACACCGTTTTCCAAACGTTGGCAAATTGGTCTCAGCCAATTGTTTGCCAGTGCTATTTCTGTAAACCACGAAAATTATTGTAAAAAAAAAATACTGGCAAATGCTTTTTGGAAACGCTGGTAAATAAATTCAAACAAGTGATCGTCATGTAATTTATTTTCAAATTCTTCGGTTACCCAGTGGTATTCCAGTACTTGACTGGGTATAAATGCATATATCTATACATTAGGGTGGGTGATTTAAAAATCGCTCAACGTTCCAGGAAAATCGTATTCTAGGGATCAAAATAAGAAACTTTTCCGAAGGAACCATACCTCTAAAACGAATTTTGATGTCCCGACTTTTGACCCGTAGGGCCAAATTTTGAAAAATCCCACTTTGATATTTCAGAATGTAGGAGCAATCTCTACAAGATTATGAGAGCTACTTCTTCTCCGGGAGACGCGCTAGCAGATTAATGCAAAAATCATCATACTAGGTGACCCTTAAGGCGTTAAAATTGAAGTTGAAAGAGGGCCTTTTTAACCGTGTTTTTATTAGCAAAATGGACAAATCTCGGGATTGAGATATTTCAAAAAGTAGGAGGGGTCTTTCCAAGATGAGGGTCTCTATTTCTTCTCGGAAAGACGCTCTAGCAAAAATTATATACAAATGGGTTGAACTCGATTTGGGCACTCTAAATGGGTCAAAGTGGAATTTTTCAAAATTTGACACTACGGGTCAAAATTCGGGACATCAGAATTAGTTTTAGAGGTATGGTTCCTTCGGCAAAGTTTCTTATTTTGATCCCTAGAATACGATTTTCCTTGAACGTTGAGCGATTTTTTGCCTCCATACAAATCGACCCGGCCTACTATACATATATATGCATATATATATATTAATATAAAAATGCCAATAATCGAAAAACAAGCCTTTCCTTTTTCAAAAATATTTATCCTATCAAAAATATTGATTTTAATTCAAACCGATTTTTCAACTGAAATCATCCACAAACACTTTTAGTTTTTGTCGAAATTTATATGCAACCTGTCGTGGCTCCTTGCCCATCGTGTGCTATATGGTAGTATTAAAATCTTCTGCTATATGGCAGTATTAAATTTCTCAAACAAAAAATCATAACATTTAATATCCCACAGTTGTGTCAGTTCATTCAGATTTATTAAAGACAAACAATAGTAGAATAAGTAGTAATTATTAAAAATTACAAATTATAATCATGAAAAATGTCTATTTAAAAAGATTTTCCTAACATCTAAAGAAAATTTGTTTTAATAAAGAAAAATTGTTCATTGTTGAATGAAAAGGCCAGTAAAGAGAAGTTGAAAAATGGCTACAATCAAGGCAATCTAATGAATTGAATTATATTATATGTTCACTGAAAACCATTGTCAATGAACGGACATACTATGATGATGATGAACATAATAACAATGATGAAACTGTTAAAGATTATGATGATAATGATGATATTATAGCAGCATAATAATGTTGATGATAATTAAATGTAGCATAAACTTAAACATTACAACATATTTTATATGCTGTTCCTTCTACTTTGATCCATAGTTAATTAAAAAAAATTATTTCATAAATAAAAAAAAAACAACACAAATTCTGGGTATGATAGAGATGATTTAATTTATATAAAGTAAAGTTTGGTTAAAAGAAACAAGAGGAGACTGAAAAGTTTTGAAATCCACTATAACCACTGCAGCGACTTTAATGCACTTAAACATCGAAAATATGCGCCTAAAATATGCAGTAAAAATTTTAAAATGCGAACTTAAAATATGCAATAAAAATTTAAAATATTTGATTAAATATGCAATTAAACTGAAATAAGGAGTGATATCGAAAAAAACCCCACAC
Organism: Delia radicum; assembly: GCA_021234595.1. NCBI lineage: Eukaryota > Metazoa > Arthropoda > Insecta > Diptera > Anthomyiidae > Delia > Delia radicum. The sequence goes on from CM037854.1 coordinate 78,765,516, forward strand.
ACATTTTCACTAACAACTGATTTTGTGCACGACACTGAACTTTTTTCTTGACTATTTTATTTTTTAATTTTCGAACATTTTTTAAATTTTGAAACCCGATATTTCAAGATCCGCTGGTATTAGCTGTCCTATATTCGGATAAGGTTATCCCTCTAACCGGCATAAGCTTTTTTGGACTGAAATTTATTCCACTTGTTCAGAACGAGAAATAAATAATATTTTGTTTTAGCGAAATTTTTTTTGTTGCCTATTTTAGGCGATATGGGTCAAAATGGTTTTAGAGGCTGTCTCAAAAACTAACCTATAAAATTTAAAAAGTTGAGGCATAAATTATTCTTCTTACAAAGATATAACAACAATCCAAAAATTAGCCGTTTTGAGCTTTTAGATAAAAAGATATGGCGATTTTCGTTTTTCGAAAAACGCGAAATCGAGCGAAAACGAACCTTAATTTTAATTTATATTTACGAAACTTTGAGCTTTGATAGTGTTACCAAATATAATATTTCTGCCAAATTTCATAAAAATCCTCCACTCGTTTTCAAGATAAGATGATGTCCTTTATATGTATCCTTTTAAAGTCCTGTATGTCCTTGGAACAAACTTAGAGTATTTTCCAAAAGTTTAAGCTTTAATCTTCCATTGTGTGGAATATGAATGGTTTCATGTTAACAGAAATGTGTTTTAAGGACTTTTCAAAATTGTGGTTGTTTCAAAATATTTATTTTTTGAAATTACTGAAAATTTTAACTATAACGCTTTCTCGCTTCCAAACCATGACATATACACAAAACATTACTTCGCAAAATATGTGGCTAACTTCGTTCTCTATCGATATAGCTTACATTTTTATAATAAAACACTTTTTTCGCGCCTAGAGGCGGGCTTGCCGGTTAGAGGGTTATAGTTATATGATGTACATCTTCTATGCCAAGTTTGTTTGAAATCAGAAGGGGTGGAGGAAATCGAGTGGTCGATTTTTTATGTTTTCAGTTCATAGTTAAGTATGACATCATGTATAACAAGATACAAACAATTTTACTTGCCACTGAAATTTTTCGTAAAACTCCATATTTAATTGCATCTTAACATATGTTATACAATACTTTCTTAAATTAATAAATGGGATTACACAAAACAATGTAAAAAATATATAAATTTGTTTTAGGTTGTGGAAAAGTGACGTTTTTGTTTTGAAATACATACCCATCCTACTCAAAATATGAACTCAAAAATTTTGAATTAAAAATATCAATTGAAATTATCTTAAATGAGCATTACAATTTAAAAAATGTATTTCCAAACATTTTTGTTTCATATAAAAATGTTTGATTCTTAAGCATATAAAATTAAAATTTAATTGTACGTTTAATTTAAATTGGGCTCTTAATAATCGCATCGTAATATCTAGCCCCCCTCTATTCAATTTAACAAATTTATTTTCACTGAACTGAATCGTATCAAATTATACCAAACTTAATGTACTATAATCCATTAATATACAATAAGATTCACCATTTTTCGAATGAAATTAAATTACAATTAGATATAAGGCTATATCAAATTTGGTACATTGCTTTGTTGCATCATGTTAATTTTTTTTAATCGGGTACTGCCTATAAACATGCATTCGCATGAAATGTAATGCCCTGCAACTTTGTATGAAAACTCGTTAGCAGGACCAAAAATTAATTCGTTACTGGCGGTTTATAAGAAAAGGTTATTATCAAGTTCACTTTCAATTAAAAGTTTTATAACATCTATTAAATGTTTAATTGAAAATGAGTTTGGTGAACACAAACTTGCAAGTTTTTATAATAAATAATGACACCAAATTAAAGAATGCAAAATTTAAAAAAATAAACTTCAAAAAAATTCCCGAAATAGATCTATCAACACATTCCTGAAAGGGTCAAATGATAAATTTGAAAACAAAAACTCTATAGATTATTTGTTAGGACAATATCGTAATAAAGAAATATAGAGTATAAATAATTTAATTTTCATTGCACAATTAAAGGTCGAAAAAAAAATAATTTTTATTTTAAATAAAAATTATATTAAACCTGTATAAACTTCAAAATTTAAAAAAATTTAATAAATCGCTCTTGAAAAATTAAAAAAAAAAGAAATTAAAAATAATCACCATTTTAAATTTTAAAAAATCTATTAATTAAAAGTAAATTGCTAAAATTAAAAAAAAAAAACAGAACTGTAAATAATTACCAAAATAAAAAATTAATATAAAAAAAATCACCAGCAATTGAAAAGATTTTTTTACATTCGGAAATTAATTGTTTCTACCAATTTTTGCCGATATTTTTAAATTTTTTTTTTAATATCGTAAATTTTTAAAATTTTTACGATTTTTTTTTTTTTAATTTTGCATTATTTTAAATTCTTCCTTTCATAAATTTTGAACATTTTTTTCTCCCAACTTATAGCGATTTTGCCGATTTTTGACCAATTTCTATAAATTGTAATGCCTTCATTAAAGTTTGGCGACTTTTTTTAAATTTTTGGAGATTCATTTAATTTTTGCGTTATTTTAATTTTGTAAATTTTTTTCAAAATTTTTAGCGAATTATTTTTTAACTTTGACTAAGTTTTAAAATTTCGTCATTTTTTATTTTGATTTGGTTTTTTTCTTTTTAATTTTAGCGATTTTTTCATATTAATGTTTTATTAGTACACTGATAGAATTTTCCTTCATAGTATTAATGAAACGATTTCATTAAAATCGAATCATTGGTTTAATGAAAAATTTCATTAACTGAATGAAAATTCATTAATATTGGTATTTTTTTCATTAACATTTTTTATGATTTTTTTATAACTTCATAAAAAAAATTAATTAAATCAATGAAAATTTTCAAATTTTTTTCAATAAAAATTTTGACTTGTAATAAGAAAAAAAAAATTTTTTTTTGTACTATAATTTTGAAATAAAATAAACTAAAAAAATTTCTTTTAAACAGAATTAACCAAAACTTTGATATAAATACATTTTTTTATTACATTTGCCTAGTGCTAACAGTTTTTGACGAATTTGAATAGTTGGTCACAAAATTCCAGGGAACAGATTCTCTAAGAAAAACGATATAGTTTTGTTCAAAACGAGAACTAAATTGTTATCGTTTTGACGATGTTACACAAAAACGTTATGCTAAACGTTAATAAATTGTTTTTTTACAACATTGTTAAAAATATTTAACATTTTTATCTAATATGGTCGTAATTTAACTACAAAAAGTGGACTATAATCGTACACTCAAAAAAATAAGTTAGTAGAAAAGTTAGTAAAACGTCTTGTAAATCAGGTATACTATTTTTTAGCAAATATTTTTGCTAAAATCGTGTTTTCAGCTAAAATTTTTGTTATACTTATTCAGCACTTAACTGTTTTATACTAATGCTTTACTAATATACTAATGTTTTACTAATTAATTTTGCTAAAAAAAATTGTGCTGATAAGCAGATGTCGCGGCATGTCAAGATGTAGTAGAGAAGAGGAAAATGATATTAAAAAGTACAACTCTAACAAGACAAGTAAAAAAATCAACCATGAAAAAACATATACAGACATGTAGACAGAGTAAAGAGAAAGACAAAAACACACATCTTAGGTAGATTTGTATGGTTTCTTTTTTTTATTGCAAAAAAAGGGTTGTTTTTTTCGTTTCGTTTGTTTTGTTATTTTTTCGTTTCGTTTCTAGAATTATCTTCGGCAGTTTCGTCATAGCATCATTAAGACAACCATTGATGTAAGTAGTTGAAAGAAAATTTTTGTTATGTTATATATATTTATTTCTATATATTTTCAGATATTAAACTAATTCATGTCGTCAATGTGGGAAAATTAAAATTGTTATATTTCGTTATTATAGTAAATTATTTTTAAAAGAATCACAAAAATATGTTTTATGATTTTCAGCAAATAAATTAACTAAATTACAATTTTTCTACAAATTTTTTGCGTTTTTTTTTCAGTCTACTAAAATTCAGCAAAAAATTTATTAATTTTTACCAACGCTTTTTTATTTCTAATCTACTAAGTGTTAGCAAAACTTTTGCTGAATCTACAAATTTTGTTGCTAAAAATCAGCTCGCTGATTTTCAGCAAAAGATTTTGCTGACATTAGCAACTTTTTTGCTAGCATCCTCCTGACTAAAATTTTGCTGACTCAGCAAAATTTTTTGCTGACTTTACAAACTTTTTTTTATGAGTGTAGATCGTTCGACAGAATTCCAAGCCAGATCGATAAAAAATTACATATTTTGTACAGACATATAAGAAAATTTGTCATCTTTTAACACAAATTATAAAAAATGTAAAGAAAGGTTAAACAATTTTGTTAAAACAAAACAATAAAAACAGAAATAAATTAAAATTGGACCAGACTAGACCTTATAAATAATATCAACGAATGATAATTTCTCAATAACCATCAAATTAATGCTATGCTAATCATGCAAATTATTAAATATCAACGAAAATATTTCATACAACCTATGAATTTTATTCATTAAACACATAACGATTAGGCTAGGATTAATGGAAAAATGTTCATATACTATATGAAATTTTCATTGGGTCAATGAAACAATTCATTCAAATTGATTTAATGAAATACCTTTCATTGACCCAATGAAACGTTTCTTTGGGGACTTTTTTATGAAAAAATTCATTGGATTAATGAAGGAATTCATTAATACTACGCACAAATTTCTATCAGTGTATAAACCTGGTAAATGGCAGGTAAATGGCGTGAAGCGTAAAATTTTGGACTTCACAAACTTACGCAGGGCCGCACTATATTACACTAATCAACAAAAACCAACCTTCACTAAAATCCGTTGAAAATTGGTTAAATTCGAATTTGGACTACTAACCCCAAAGTTAAAGCTTAGCTAAAGTATTAACTTTTGAAATTGTAAGTTTTTCCTGTTCCGGTTTCCTGCTCATTCAAGGGAAAACATTTAACGGTTCAGTTTTTTGAAAAGTATATCAAAACCTTTTATATTTTTGTGGATCTTTTTCTGATTGGGTAGTTACAAATTATTTTAATTGATACTACAATTTCCTCAATAGTACCGAATTCAATTTAACTTTTAATTCAATTAACAAATATTTTAATTGAAATTCGATTTTTGGGTTTCCTGTGTATTTTAAGAAATTCGTTGAAAACAAACTCCACTGTGGTAGTAAATCTCCTAAGTAGCAAATCGTGCAAAGTGTTTACTGACTTAGTAGCAATAGAAGGCAATGATGAGATTTTATTGCCTTAATATCTTTGTAAGATGGTTAAATTGTAGTACAGTAGTTTTCGCTTATAGACACATCTCGTAGTTGCATACAAATTGTGGACTAAATCGCTAATGTGACTAATTTTTGTATATGACATTTTGTTGCATATACACAACTATGGATATAGCCATCATTTAATATGACTATATAAAAGTAGTTAGTTTTATAACGAGAGGAAAAGTTTGAATATACAAGCAATGTTTGAAAAATTTCAGCTCAATCCTCTATTTCCAATTTTCATTTCAGCATCCATCTGAATTTTTTAAATAACTTAGAACCTAAGAACATTAATATTTCACAATTATTTTGGAAATTTTTTTTTCTGTGACAACAACTTAAATTCATTGCATACACTCAGGGAACTTCTGCTTTAAAAATATGTAGTTGTTTGGGTTGTAATACTGTATCTTTATTTTTATGTCAGTCATTTGTAGAACAAATTAAAATATTTACTAACCTTGTAGTTCATTTAAAAAAACAACCCACATCAAATGACTGTTTTATCATTTTGCATTCATTTTTTACAGTCGTTTTTTGTTATTTAAAAAAATAAATAATTGTTTATTTTTTACTACCACATCATTTTTACTACAATTTTTAGTCATTTTTTGAACATTAAAAAACAAATGACAATGTTAGTTGAATTTACTGTAATGTAAGTCGTCCTTTCTTTAAATGAAATTTCATTTGTTTTCAACAACATTTGCAGTGGTCTTTATAATTTTACTTTTAGTAACCAAAGCTACGTGGCATAAATGCAGGGTGAAATTTTGTTTTCACCTTAAATCAGTAAAAAAAAAATTAAAAAAATATAAATCTTTTTATGATTAATCTTTTTCAGATTTAGTGGAAATTTCCCTAAATAATTATAAAAGTTAATAAAATTAATATAAAAAACTTAAGACTTATGTGGGTTTTAAGATTTAAATTATACTCTGAGAAAATTATACGCATGATACTAATGAATTTTTGCATTAAATTTACAATGTTTCACTGCAATTCGTCCATTAAAACTTTTCATCAGATTAATACAGTTTTTCATAAATTTTATTTATTTTCATTGAATATAGTTTCATAACAATTATAAGGCTTTTTTAATTTGTGAAAAAACTTAATTTCTTTAAAGAAAAATTTCATAAAAACTCGTTTTAAATTAAATGTTTCTTGCACTAGCCCAATTTTATTGTGAAATCCCATATTTAGTTGTACCAACTGATTTCAGTCAAAGTGAGTCAGTTGGAAATTGTTAAAGTTTAATAAAGCTTTTTCACTTTGTGAAAAACTTCATTTCTATTTAATTTTAGTTGTTTTGGAAAATCGTTAATGCTGAAAACCTTTCTAAATGGATCAAAACATTAGTTTTTCTATGGAAGAAAATTTTTCATTACAAATCAGTACGCGATTTCTTCATCAGTACACGTGACCAAAAAGCTGTACATGCATGTATTGATCAAATCAGAACATATGGTCAGCCGACACACAAAAAAATAAAAACCCTTTTTTAATCACGAAAACCACCGATCCAATAACTTTAATTGCTGAAATTCCGCCCTACAACGAAAATTCAGTTAGAAAGTGATGGCTTTCCATTAAAATTATTTTTCAATTTAATAACAACTCATCTGATTAAAAAGTGATCAATATTGTATACCTTCTCAAAAAGCAAACAAAAAAAAAAATTATAAACTGTTATTGCCATACCAAATGTTTTTTATAGCTAGCATTTTATAACATTGAATTTAAACCGGCATGTAATTCTCATTTAGTTAGCAGATTTATTTATACTTATGTAAACAAATTTACACAGAAATTAGTTTTTTTTTTCTTTTTTGGAAATTAGATTTGGAATTAATTTTTGATTTATTTTTAGGATTTTTTTTGCTTAAAAAAATCGTTAAATTTTTATTAAACAAAATTTAACTTCAAAAATTACATTATCCATTTTCTGATAATGTTTTAGAATATATTTAGATTTAAACTTAATAAAGTTATATTTCTCATTAATAAAATCGAATTAAAATGAATTTAAAATATTTATTACAAATGCATAAACATTTATAAAAAACAACAACAATGTGTTTTGAGCGTTATTATAAAAAAATGTCAAGAAAGTTCCGAATTTGAGCAAATATTTAATTACTTTAATTAATTTTTAACTGACAGTTTTTAAAATGATCAACAAATCCATTTCATTGGAAAAGTGGCGAAATATTTTTTTCTGTGTACAAATGTGAATATATCGTTAATGTACTATATCGTACATATTTTGTATGAGAATTGATTTTAGACGACATTAAAAGCGTATAATGTGAACTATATCGTTAAATGGACTGACTATAAACGATGTGACTATAAACGAAAAGTACTGTATAATTTTAGAGGGCTAAAGTGTGTTATTATGTCATATCTTGGTCGTCATAATATTATGATTATTATTAAAACAACTGACATAAGAAATAATGCACAGAGTTATTGACATACTAAGGTCTAGTTTTGGGGTTGTTAATTAAACTTAGTTTATTGGCCTGTTAAGTTAATCTCAAAACAAAATTAAACTGAATTTAACTGGGCCTACTGCAGTTCTAATTTAAGGAATGTCAAATCACACGAATATGCAACATTAATTAAGTCAAAATGTTTCTTTTCCGGTTGGAATTGCTCTAAAAAGAAAAATTTTCTTTGCAAATGCGTTGGAATGTGGCATCACGTAAACAACTCATTATCTAACAGCTGTTTTTTTTGTAAACAAATTTATACTTTGATTTAACTGGCCAACCAGGCTGGTTTAAACTTTAATTAAACCCTATATAAACCACATCTGAAAACCAAAAGTCTAGGTTTAACTAAAGCTTAACTAATAAACATATACATCCTTAAAACTAGGCCTAAGAGTTGCAAAATATTACAATATGTATTAAATGTTTCAAAGCATATAAGAAATTAACTTAAACGCATAATTAAAAAGTAGTAATGAAACTATTACATTCAAGATTTGTAATTAGTTAGTGTTAAAAAAGTGGGATTTAGAGCTTAGAAAATAAAAATAAATCTAATAATAATGATGTTTCCCCATTTTGAATATTTTTTATGTTTTTCTCTTCATTTTGCGGTGGCATTGTTTCATCAAATTTATGGCGCCCAATACTAAGTCATAGTATAACTTTTCTACTTAAGACAAACTTATTTAAACTGTTATTAAATTTGAAATTTAACTCTCACATTGTTATGCTAAACTTATACATTTTTCTAAATTTTGTGGTTTTTTTCTGTGAAATATTATATCTTAAAGTTTATCCTGTCTTTAGTTTCACTAAACCATATCCACCTCTTTTTAGCATAATTAAAATTACCATAATATTCATCACAAATTCTGCACTAGTTTTTTTTTAGTCTAAAAAATTTGTTTTCTTTATTTTAACTTAAAGTTCACTTCTACTTAATTCTCATCATCAGGGCAACCAGAAATGTGTTCTATGTATCATGCACTTTTCTGTGGGTCGCATTTAAAAATGCATGAGATATTTATGCGTTTCAGAACAATTGACGAATTCTGGCACCGATCTGTAAGAGTATATTTTTGCATATTTTGCTCTTCATTGCATATTTTGATCATAAAAGCATATTTTTGATAAAAAGTCAAAACTTTTAGCATATTTTTGTACTTTTTACAATAAACGCATATTTATAGAGCATAAATTTCACAAAAGTTAGTCCAATTGTACTAAAAACACGGATTTTTAAAAATAAATGTGTTTTTAAGAGCATAAATTTTAAGAGCATACACTCAAAACAAAAAAAAGGTTTACAGTTACTACATGGCAGTTGTTTGTGTAGTCATCAGTAGTAGATGTTTTTAACTGTAATAATATTTGTTTTTTCATGTAGCATTTTAAAAACGATGTAGGAAATAAAAATTGGTATTGTAATTGAAAGAAAAAAATATTATTTTATTAAAAGAAATATTTTTAGAATACACAAAAAATAACTGGTAAAAACAGTAAATTTTACGAGTTTTCGCAGTTGTTTAAGCACTTTTGTAGTCAACAATTTTCAGTTAGTTTTGCGACATTTTTAAATGTCCTTACTACATTTGCTAGTTGTTTTTTAACACCCTGTTAAAAATCGACATATATGGATCCATACATGACTACATATGCTTCAGACGTCTCCACATGCATCTATACATTATTCATATGTGTTCATGAACCATTTTGATATGTTCATATGAGTAATCATATATGTTCATCTGTGTGTATTAACGAAAATTGAGGTAATATTTACATATATAATCATCTATTTCTGCACACTTCCAAACATGGGCATATGTGTACATTAACGAAAATTGAGGTAATATTTATATATATGATCACATATGAACTCTTATGGACATATATGAATCCTATACGGTGGTATATGGCTATGTATGACATCAAATCACTTCATATATAAGCATGAATGAGTACATGCATGTTCATAAATGGAAGTTGATATGTTAACTTATAACTTCATTTTTAGTTATTTTAACGTTAATCACATTTGTTACCATTTGAACTGAATTTACAGTTGTTTTAACTGCCATTTTACTTCGATTCTGGTGTCAAACTTTTGTGAGTTTATTTTCCGCTTTGTATAACATTTTTTTATGGGTATAAAAATGAATTTTTAAGATCGTATTTCTGGTTGCCCTGCAAAATACAAACAAATGCATTTAGTTTCATATTTGTGTGCCTGGTGATTTTCTTTATTTTTCATGGATCTTCAACATCCGTGAGATGAAAAAAGACTTTGATGGTAAAAAAAAAAAACGATATGAAACTTGCAACATGTTGCACGTATTTATGTGTGTATTTGTATATGGCACGTAAAGACTGAAAGTATGTGTTTGTACGGATGGATGGTTAGATGACTAGTAGATAGATGGTTGGTTAGATGAATGAATGAATGTTGGTATTAGATACAGAGATGCCTCACGAACAACAAACAATACAACAAACAAAATTCTTCTCACGTAAACAACAAACTCTAATGCTACATAGATTAAATATAAAAAATGAAAATATTTTGTAGCTACAATATGATCAGAATGTATCACGCTTCGTCAGAACAAGCTCTAGCCAAAAAGTGCGAACACCAACAAGGGTTTTCTCGATTATGTATTTGGGTTGTCTAAGAATAATTTAGCGATCCAAACCTAGCACTTTTAGAATTAGCAAACAGTCAAATTTTCCAATTTTCTCGAAAACTATGCGAGATTATTCCTGAGGAAAAAATAATCGATATGTCATACTTAAAACTTAACATCGCAAAGTTTTAGCTGTCGTGAATTGTAAATATCGAAAATGGTGTATTTTTTGCATAAATAAAATTAGCCGTAATGACTCTTATGCATCTTATGCATCGACTAAAAAGCCACGGTGAGTTGTACGGTACTATTTTTATTTTTATTTGTGGTCACGGCCTTTTCAAGTTAACGGGTGTCCAATGTTGAATAAGCTTTTGCGATTACCTTAAAATTTATCGGATAATATTGATATCGTTTAAAAAGCTTGCTCCAATACCATTAAAATTATATAAAATATTATATCATATACCTATTACCTTTAAAATGATATATAATATCATGTCATGTATGTAAGTAAGTTGTCTCAAAACAATTTTGCAAACTAAATCGATAGAGTACTTTGTGAAAAAAAGTGTTTTGAATTAGCGAAAACTAAAATTTTCCAATTTTCTTCAAAACTATGCGAGATACGAAAAAACATCTTATGTCAAAAATATTTATGAGGAAAAATGCAAGTTATATGTTTTGCTTTTAAATTTGCACTACAATATTTTACCTGTCAAAACTCAGGAGTTGTAAATATCGAAAATATTGGGTTTCTTTGCATAAATAAAATTCAAACTTCGAATACGTCAATTACATTTCACAATCATTGCCTAGTGAAATTTTTTTATATCATTAATAATGTCGGACTTACGCTTACACTTGTGAGATTAAACACTTTTTTGGAAAATTTGTAAACTTCCTAATACCACACATGGGGATAAGTAACAAGATATTGGCAATTACAGGGCAATTACTCAATTACTCAATTGCAACCAATTACCTGTAATTAAACGTAAAAAAGTAATTCGCCTGTATGTAAATACACAAATACTGATATTATGTCCCATGTCTGGTGTTGACAAAATTCAGACTTTTCCAAGGAAGTGTTTAAGCCCACAAGTGTGACCGTAACTCGGAAACTATTAATGATATACAAAAATTTCACAAGTCAATGAGTGTGAAATGCAACTGACGTCGACCAAGTATGATAAAATTAAGCGAAATAACGCAAAAATTACGTATATACTGAAAAGTACACGCTGAGTGCTATTAAAAAGAGTTTTTGCGACTACCTTAAAACCTAAGTATCAATATAAAATTGATATCGTTGAAAAGCTGGTTTTAGTACCTTTGACAAAATTAATAACGTCAAATCCATAGATGGGTGTAGGATAAAATATATTTTATTTCAATATTAGGAAAATTTTTTCCAAACTAATATTTAATATTTAAATTTTTTTTAATATAACTTAAGCTTGAACAAGATTTAAAAAATTTAGTATATTTTTTTATAAAAAAGTTTCTATATTATAAGAAAATTGCAACATACGATACAAATTTGGAAAGGTCGATAATGAGATAATGAGTGTCATGAATTTTTCGATACCACTCCTAAACTGTGAATGTCAGACGCAAAAAAATACATTTTTAAAAAGTATACTCCAATTTCTTATAATAAACTCAATTCCATTAAACTGCGCAAAAACCCTATGGAAAAGACTGCGAAAGTATAAAAATTGGAACATTTTGGATTCACTTGTAAAACACACTCAAACAAGATTTGGATTAGAACCTACTGCAGATGACAATTAAAACAACTTAGAAAGTATTTTAACTCTTGAAAAACAACTAACAAATGTACTAAAAACAACTAAAAATGTCGTAAAAACAACTGACAATTTTTAATCACAATTTTAAAACAATTGTAAAAATTAGTAAAAACTATTGATATTACTAGTTATTTTCTCCGTATATTAAAAATATTATTTTAATAAGAAAAAGCATGTCTTTCTTTCAATTAAAATAAAAAATTGTATTTCTTACATGATGCATAAAATGCAATGTCAAAATTCCAAACTGTACTCCAGTTATAACGCTTTTATGCATTTTAGATACGTTATAAACTTATTACTTGCAAGCTATAGCAAATCAAGAATAACAAATATAAACTAAACGAGAATTTTTAAAAGCTTGATTTTCTTTTTTTTTTTAAATAACTAACAAAAATTAACTGTTTGCTGCAAAATTAATGCTTTGGTAGTTGTTTTTCAAAATACCAAAATAACTAAATCCAGCAACTGTTAAAAAATACATTAATTATCTTTAGTTGTTTGTTAAAAAAAACTGTCATTATAGTTGTTTTGTATTGAAGTATAAAACAGCTGCTACTGATAACTACACAAACAACTGTCATGTAGTAACTGTAAAACTTTTTTGAGTGTACCACACAACTTTTCACCAAGCAACGATATGCAAATTACTTTTTCAGTGAAAGTATCTTCCAAGTCTATTGACTCCATTGTGTATTGGTTTGGATCTAAAATTTATAAATTATGAGCAAAAAAATAAAAAAAGTTTATTTAAGTCATGTAAAATATACAATATTTTCTATATTTAATGTGGTGTAATGGTTAGCGCGTTGGACTGCTACACAGATGGTCCCGGGCGGCGACAACATTAATTTAGAAAAATAATATGTATGAGTTTTCTGTCTCATATCGCAGCGCCCACCTTCGTGTTCCCATAGCACTTAACCCTAACGAAGTAAAATAATAAATCGGGGCTATGAACCAAAAAGCACCAATAAGTTCGCCAACTCTATATTAAGTGGGGAGCAACAACTGTTCTAAGATTTATCAACTCGCGCAATTAAAGTGTTGCCATGTCTGAAGTCCTTCATATTTCCCCATCTTTAACCTCTCCTATATCCCCTTTTCATAGAAAGCAACACATTAATAAATAGGAAGAATTGCCTGAGTGTTGCTTCTCTTTATAAAAAAAGGTTCCAAAATATATTGCCTTTATATTGTAATAGATATAGATTTCAATTCACTACGAAGGGCATTACACACTCATATAAAGCTTCCTCGCAGTAAATGCTTGGCATAAAAATATACGGGATAAAACACGTCAATAGGAGACTCCCGGCTGTGCAAAATTGAGTTTGACGTACATAGCTCAAAATTCAGTTGGTATATCTACTTTTGAAATGTAGGGTGACGAAATAAGCAGGCAATGATATTAGATCCTAATGAATAAGAAAGTTCAGAAACTGCTATCAGAGACGTACATCAAGCTCAATTTTGGAAAGCTCGGTGTCACCCGTTGACATGAATTGCTCCGTATTAGGTGTGTAATTTCCTTGTCAAACATTTCTTTTAAATTAAATTTTGAAAATTTGTGTACTCTTTTCGAACTTAGTGTTCACATATTTAAAGTTTCTTTGATGCCAGTAGTGATGGTTCATACAAAATGAACAACAAAAATATCTAAAAAAAAAAATAAAAATATTAAAAAGAAGAAAACTTTAAGTTTAATGCGCATGTAACCTACTTTGCATACTGAACAACAAAAAAAGTTTCAAATTTCCGCAATGAATACGTAACAATATAATGATGAACATAACTACGACCGTACTTCCCCTTCCCTTTGTCATCAACATTACCATCATCAAACATCGTTATAAAGTTCAATAAGATGTTAAAGAAGACACATTATTTAGAAAAAAAGAAAAAAATTAAAAGAAATACATACAAGTACATTATAATCAAAAGAATGACAATTGTCGACGGAGGATGTTACAATAATTTTTATATGGATTTTGTCTAGTTAGGAGTATATTTATGACAAACACTTTGAGAAATACAATTGTAGAATTAAAACTAAAAATTTTCATATGACTAACCTAAAGTTATTACGATCTGTCCGTCTGTCGGTTGTAATAACAATGATGACCCTGAGCAGTAGTCAGTACACTGAAAGAATTATCTACATGATATTAACGAATTTTTGCATTGGATTTATGAATTGTACATTGAAACTTTTCATTTACAATAATTAATGCAGTTTTTCATAAAATTTTATCAAACATTTCATATTATTTATTAAAAATTTCATACGACTAATGAAAAAGTTTCATTTCAAGAAATCTTCTTTAGTGTAGTGGAAACATTTCCTTAAAAATAGCAAAATAAATTCTATCTGTGCAGGGATTCTTACACATAAAAAACTGAAATCGAGTTTCAATTAAAATAATTGTTAATTAAATTAAAAGTTTAATCGAATTTGGTCATATTTAGGAAACTCTAGTATCAATTTCAATAATTTTTAACTATTTAATTGATTTAGTTTCAATTAATATTTTAATCATATCTATTACAAACTAAATTAAATATTTAGAAAGGTAGAGGTTAAGAAGAATACATGTTTTTCTCTAAAAAATTATAAACACTATTAATTACACTGTGCAACACATGAAGACTTTTAGAAAAATGCACGGACTCGACAGTATAGGTTCGATTGTACTACCAAAGGTTGGTAAAACCCTATACTCGGTTTGATAAGTTTGACTACCAATTTTTTTTTATGGACCTCAAAAGATTTTGAAAATTAGTGCACCACTCAAAAAAAGGTGTCCTTAGTTTTTGGCCTACAGCTAATTCAGACTTGATGATATTGCTTAACCCTTAAACCACTAAGACCGTCTACAGAAGGTCATCACTCCAATCCAATTACAGGCAAATTTAAAATGTTCCAGTGGTTTAAGGGTTAACTATATTTGGCAATAATGTAGTGAAGAGTCTACTGAACAAATTTTATAAACATTTTATGTGCAAAAAAATCATTTTTTCCTGCACTTTTTTGAAAAAATATAGGAGAAAATTATTTTTTGCATTGCATTTTTGTTTACTCTTTTTGTTATTGAAGAAAGTGAACAAAACTGCAATAAAAGTGTAGTCTAGTCAAAAACGACTATTTATAAGGTACAAAGTGGTCTTTGTAAGTTATTTCGGATGCCTAGACACATTCTAATTGTATTGATATGTTCACAAAAGTTGTTCAGATTTATAATGGCTACAATTTTGTCATATATTGTTAGTGAAAAAGTATGAGTCCCTGTAAGTTATGCTGAAAAAAGCAAAAACAAAAATAATTTTCTCCTATATATTTTCAAAAAAGTGCAGGAAAAAATTATTTTTTGCGCATAAAATCTTTATAAAATTTGTTCAGTAGACTCTTCACTACATTATTGCTAAATATTTTTCCACGGCTATTTTTCTAAATTCTTTTTGTCCAAAAATTTTTTCAGGAAAGAAATCTTTTGTTGTAAAAAAACCGCTAAATATTTTTTTTAACGAAACTTGTTTCCCACGATGCTTTTTCTCGAAATGACAAATTTTGATACAACTTCTTTAAGACGCCCAAAAATATAATATAAATATCTTGTGCGCCCCCGGTAGGCTAGTTGGTAGCGTGCTGTCTTATCAGTGCGGGGGTCGTGGGTTCGGTTCCCACCAGAGGCACTGGTCTGTTTTCGCTACAAAGCGCCGAAAGCCATAGTAGCTAGTGCTCGGTTAGGGTAATAGTATATAATTTGTAATTATATGATTATTAATTAAGAAAAAATTAGAAACTTTATTAATATAATAGATAAATTTTTATTATTTTTTTCCCCGAAATACTTATAACATTTTTAAAATTTTTTTTTAAATTAAATTAATTTTCATAATAATCACCGCAAAATGTCTTCACTTTACTTTGTAAGGAGTGTTTGACATTTGTAAGAAAAATATATTAAAAAACCTAATCTTCTAAATTTTTTTAGATAAAAAATGCAGATTTTGGAATAATTTCCTTTTAAAGGTAAAGCTTTAAAGGCTAAAGCTAGATAAATATTAATAAAAACACTTTTAATTTAGTTTTCATGAGTATTTGTAATTTATTACTGTTGTATATAAATCTAATTGCGAAAAATTTCATTTTCTTCAATAAGATTTATTTTTAAAAATTTGCGATTTTTCAATTATGGTGTTTTTTTTTCAAATATTAGTGATTTTTTTTCAACGTATTCGATTTTTTTTTTAAATTTTGGATTTTTTTTAATTTTGTTGCTTTTTTTTAACTTTAATATGGATTATAAAAAAAATCGTCAAAATTTAAGAATTTAACGAAACTTAAACTAATAACCAACACTAAAAAAAAATTGGAAATAATCGTCCAAAAATTTTTAAAAAAAGCCGACAAAATTTCAAAATTACATAAATAAAATTAAAAGTAGCAAATCTAAAAAAAAATTTTAATTTTTGGAACTTTTTCTTAATTTTTGCGAGTTTTAAAGTTCTCAGATTGTTTGGCGAATTATCTTAATTGAGATTTTTAATAATTTAAGCGTAATTTTTAATTTCAATTTTCTAATTTTTTTAATTTTGGTAATATTTTAACTTTTGGTTATTTTTTTTTCAATTTAGCGATTTATTTAAATTTTAAAGATTTTTTAATTTTTGGCGTTTATTTAGTTTTTTATATCAATTTTAACAATTGTTTTCAATTTTAGAGATTTTTTTTTGAAATTTTTCGATTTTTTTCAATTTTTAAATTTTTTTTTTCAAATATTAGTGATTTTGAATATTTTGATATCAAATATTAGTGAAAAATTTTGAATCTTTTTTTAAGTTTTGGTGCATTTTTAAACTTTAATATGGGTCATAAGAATTGCAAGTTTTGTATATTGAATTAAATATTTAATAGATATTCAGCACAATTCTCAATAACAATTCCGTGAGAATTTTTTCCCTATTCCTCCCCCCCCCCCCCCCCCCCACCACTATTCTTAATAAAATCTGTCCGGGGATTTTTTCACTTTTCCCTTATTCTAAACGAATTTCGAAAGGGAAACTCTGCCCCAGGAAAAAAAGGAGGTATTATGAATGTCAATAATAGGGAAAATTGCGATAGCATTTGTATGAATTATTCAATGATTTAATTAATATTATTCAATTCTCTCTCCCTTATTATTCTTTTCCCCGCATGTTTAGAATAGGAGGACTTTTTTCTCGAGAAAATAAAATCCACAGAGGAAAAAATCCGAGGGAATATTCATAATCGGGCTGATTATTAAACATTTAAGTGAATTTGAAATTAAACAAAATTTTAATTTAATGTTTATTGACAATAATTCTTCTGTGCATTTTTAACGAAAATACTTTGGCTAACAAGGAAGGTATTTCAAACCAGACACTAGAATTTTGATTTTAAGATCTAATTTAAGTGGTCAAATGGGGATCAAAAATTGTTACATTTTTTTTAGATTACAATATTTTTTCTTGAATTAAGAGTATAAAAATTAATTCCAAATTTTATTTCTTAGAACTTCCTAAGCTATTTTTTTCTCAGTGTACAAGTTCTACAAATTCTTGTTTCTTTTATTATTTTCTGTTGAAATTAGAGACTATTGTAATTTATCTGAGTTCGTTTTTGTACCATTAAAGTCATAGTTCTAAAAGGTCAGTTCTGTTGTAAATATGTACATTTGTAATACTTAGTTCTCAAGTATTTGTAAGTATGTATTTGCACTTACATTGTAACTACTTTTATAGTAAAACAAATTATGTTGTTGAATATTGTATATATTTTAGCAGCATCAGCAGCAAAAAGAAATATTACTTTTGGAATAAGATAAATGCAAGAGATCATAAACTATTGTAAATTGTATGCAATTGTATTTATTAACGAAAAAAAAAAAAAAAATAGACGTATACACAAAGGAAGTCGACTAGGTCGAGAATAATTGTAGCATAAGAAATATATTTATTTTGTAATTTAATGAAAAAATTAATAAAATCTGGATGCAGTGAAACAGCAAAAAAAAAAATTATAAAAAAAACGGCGAATAAATAGATTTTTCAGAATGTTGTCTTAATGTTTTTAGCCAACTTTTATATAAGTTTTATGTAAATTTTTAGAATTTTTCGAGACTGAGATTTCCCACTCTTTATAAAGAAACTAAATTCGAACTTTTAACTTTATAGCTAAACTTCGGCTTTCCTCTTAAATTTTATACACAAAATCGAATTAAATCGGCTCAACAAACATGTTTCCAATACCAAAATTTTTCATCATTGCCTCTAGATATCAAAAAAACCGAAAAATATAGTTTTTTGGCCGAACTGTTCGGTCCGACACTAATTTTTAATATCAGCTAAAATTTGTGTTAAAAAAAAATATTTTAGAAAAAATAGCAATTTTACTATGCAGATTTTACAAATTAAAGAAAAAAATGCCCGGAATTGATTGCTTTTATAAATATTTTATTAAGACATATTCTATTCCTGTTCATGTTTGCTACAATGCCGAAATAGTACTGGCAAACCACAGTTATTTTTGTAACACCCGCCATGTTAGAAATTATCAAAATTACAACTAATATTGTACAATAGAGGCACAATTTTGTCTGCAAAGCAAGTGTTTTGCCATTATAACCCGCGAAATTCACTGGCCCCATTAACTTTTTTTAAATATACTCCTTCAATCAGCAATTATTTATTTAAAAAACTTAGACCGAACTTGGTTGCTGCTTTTAAAAGGAGCATCTTTTATAAACATTTCACAAAATTAATTAAATTTAAGGTATTTGGAAAGCACCAAATTTTTGGATTTCCAACGTTATGCCAACGGTCGCAACCAACAGTTGGCCATTGTTATCAGTCTGGTAACAGGAAAATACTCAGAGGATTGCTAATCCCACACCGACCGTCTTCGACGCTTTGCCAGTACTGTGCCGATTGTACTTTTAGTTAAAATACGAAAAAAATTGTTATTCGACATCGTTCAACAGCAGAAGAGGATTAAAACTTTAAAAATGTTGGCTTACACCCAAAAAAAAATTTAGCTATTTGCCAACTGAAAATCGGTTACTACGACTCAAACTCGGTTAATACGAATTTCAGACAGTTGGCACAACTTTGTATTTGTTTTCACAACAAAGTTCGGTTAATTCAACAGAATTTTAGTTGCAATACCAAAAATTTTCAGAAATCGAATGTAAATATAGTTGTACTAACTGAATTTATAAATTGCTACCATTAATATACACTTTTGAATTCGGTTGCCATTTTATTTCTCTGTGTGTAGTGCTTTAAAATTTTCTTGAAACCCCTTTCTTGAAAAAACGTTTAACACAAGCCGAAATAGGCATTTTTAAATTTAAGTTTGAATGCTAGGTGACACGCCCATCTTCACATGCCGCCCAATTTATGCATACTGCCTATAAATGTTTTAAAACTACGTTGATAAAAGTTTTGCTCAAATATACACAATACAAACAAATTATAACATACACACCCAGGTAGAAATTGCAAACCGCACCAAACAAATAGTACTGGCAAGCCACTGTTATTTTTGTAAAACCCACCGTGTTAAAAATTATCAGAAGTACAACTAATATTGTACTAGGAAAGCACTATTTTATTTGCAACGAATGTGTTTTGCCAGTATCTCCAGCAAACTTCTTTGCCAATATTGTTTTTAAAAATATTACAACCAATTAGAAGCATTTTTATTTTACTATATGTCACACATTTAATATAAGATTTATTAGAAATATTTTTCAAAATTAATGTAATTTAAGCTATTTTAAAAGCACAACGTTTTTTGAATTACCAACGTTATGACCAAAAATTTTGCATTAAATGAATGCAGGTTTTTACAACATTTAACGAACACGAAAATGAAAATTATTCAAGTTCGGGGCCATACTCTATAATTCTTTATTAGGATATTGTCTTAACAAATAATCTATAGAGTTTTTGTTTTCAAATTTATTAATTGACCACTTTCAGGAATGTGTTGATACATCTATTTCGGAAATTTTCTAGGTTCCCATCATCAGAACACGTTTTGAAAGAAGTGACAATCACATGCAAACATCAAACATTCATATAACCTAGTTATCCCACTAAATGAGAACTAGTATATGAGCTCGAATTTAAAGATATTCACCATTGATCAAAAATAAATTGAAAATTTGGTTGTTATGTGCAAGCTCTACCTTTGGTAGATATACACGCTTTTTGTTTTTATTCTCCTTTTTACTTTTACACTTATTTTTGTTTTATTTAAAAACAAGATGTAAAGGGGAAGTAAACTAAGACCGTACTTTGTATTTTTTACAAGTTTGATGAAAATTTTATTAAAAATAAAAATTATGTTTTTTCGAGCTTTAATTGTGCAATAAACATTAACATTTGAATAATTTTTAACATAATTTCAAACATTTAATGAAAACTATCATTTTATTTATTAAGAAATTCATTCAAAATGAAAATCTATTTTCATGAATAGTATGAAGTTTTTCATTAATTTCGAGAAATTTGTTGTTCAATTTGTAAAGAAAAGTTCAATTTGCTTACATAAAACTGATTCCAATAAATGTAATACAGATGAAATCCTTTTCCATTTTAGGTTTCCATTTAAGGTTTCCAGGTTTCAGGTTTCAGGTTTCAGTTTTCTGTTTTTTTTTTTAATAAACGATTTTAAGGTTTTAAATTTTAACAAAGTTTTTAACACTTTTATATACTCTTTGATGTCAATATGGGTATGAAATCTGCACTTGCTTAATATTTTTTTTTATCTATTAGAGAAAAAAAGCTGTCATAAATAAAATTTAAAAATAACGTCATTTGTTAGCTCTAAAGGCCATTAAAATTTCTTAATAAATTTTTTCTTTGTTCCTTTATTAAACTGCTTAGATACTTCTATTTCATTTAATATCTTTATCGGCATATTTTAGCTGGTATTAATAAAAAAAAAAAACAATTTCCCAGTTACTTGCTTAAATATATTAAAGTCCGTTAAGAGGGCCATAAGATTAAAAAATAATAAAAAAAAAAAGAAAATGGAAATGGGTACCCATTTTTACTAAACATCGTTCCTGCTTTCATGTGAATTGATTTTGAAATGTATGAAAAAAAATTAAAATTTGTTACACTGTGTAATACTAAACAAACAGCTATTTAAAAAGGATAACCTTAATCAAAACTTAAAATTAAATTTTTGAACTTTTCATATCACACACAAAATTCAAAATAGTGCATACAATTAGCATAAACCCATAATTACATGGTTAGTTTATCAAAAGCACTTAAATGATTTTTGTACAAATTTCAATCAATTATATTTGGAGCATTCTACTTATCATGGTACTCTCATGGTTATTGTTCATCATTATCATGCTTTTAACGCTTTGCTGTATGGTGTTATATCTATTAGTGTATTTAAATTAGTCAGGTTTGGTTTTGTTCGAAAAAACGAGCAACGAGCTTTCAACCTCCGTATATTTACAAAAATAAAGCAAATCAAACATATTAACTAGGCTGATACTAGTATTTCGATCTGGCTAAAGATCTCATCAGAACCCAAAGTTGTAGAAAAGCTATAGCCTCCATAATAGGCAAAGCTTTAACAAAATAACTATTAATTATCAATTTTGCTCCATTATTATCTTCTTAGTAATCAAACACATGGCTAGGGCCTTTTCCTAACAAGCAGCATGACGTTACTAATCTTTGAAGACCAAAAATTGGTCTATTTATATAACAAAATTTTAGTTTTTGCTCTGGCTTAAGTAATATTTTTTACTGTTTTATTAGTTTTTTGTTTTTAAAAATTAGGAGTTCAAAAATTATCAGTTCCGAAAAGTATTTCAACAAAATTAATTAATTTTTTAATTAAAAATTAGTTCTAATATATCATATACAATTGAGATGTTTTACTTTTTTTCCTTGGTTTTATTAAGATTGACTTTGAGAATTTTTTGCAGATATAAAAAAAATAATATGGCTTAGCAGTCCATGCCTTGGAAAAATATAAAGACAAATAATATTACTTTTTCGAAATCATTAATAAACAAAAGAGTTTTGTTCGTTGTCTATGTTGTTTGCAAACTAGATCATTTTTAATGTATGTGATGAATAAAGATCGGAAAGATAGAAAATAGTGACGTTTAGATCCAACCTGTAAGATAAATCCGACTTGCGAGATAAATCCAACACGTACTTAATTGGCGTTACATCACCTAACAGATAAATACATGGAATCGAAAATTGAAAACATTTTTGTTGTGAAAGGCGTGGTAGAGAAGAATGAGTGTATTTTCGAAAAATCATAACTTTTCTGAATCAGACTGCACAGTTTCTGGTATTGAACCTTTGTCAGTGACCCTGTTTTTTGAATAATGTAATATTTGTTATGTTTTTATTTGTTCGATTGCGTCTATTTGAAATTTTCTGTGCAATCACTGACCGTGGTGTAGATAAACTGATTTCTAATGTCACTACACGTTAGACAGACAGAGCGCTTTAGCCCACTGATCTATCGTCAGGTCGAGTTTTGTTGTGATTAAAACTAGTTTTATTCAATATACGGTGTTTTTGTTCTTGCATACATAATCTCAGAAGTACAACTCCAACAACACAACAGTTCTATTTTTAGAACATTTTTGTCAGATTATAAATTTGTTGGTGTTTTGAAAACAATAGTTCGTAGATGGTTTAATTGTGCCCAGCTGGTGGTATGTTTCGTTGATGTGCCCTTAGCAGATAAAGAGTACGACCGGCAAAAAAAAAAAAGTTGAAAATTTAGCCCAAGTTTGGATAAAAAAAAGCAATTTATCGCATCACACATTCGCTGTTTAGTTCAAAATATACCAGTTTGCTGCATGAACTGAGTTATATTTGTTATTTTTTTAGAACACCAAGTCAGAGGAGTAGGGATGAGTGATTAATCAATTAATCAGTCATCACGATTGATCAAAATATTGATTAATCAAGTAATCGATTAATCTACATTTTCACTTAATCACATTTGCGATTAATGCATTAATTTTAATTCTGATTAATCGAAATTCATGATTAAGTGATTAATCAGCAATTTGAATAACTAAAAATTTTACAAATTGAACAATTTTTGTATTTCTGCTTTTTTGTTTATATTATATTTTTTTATACAGTTTTTAATGCCCTACAGTATGCCTGCCTAGTACACTCATAATAATCTATGCATAAAAATACGAAATTATTGTCAAAACTACAAAAACTTTCGTAAAATGTACAAATTTTCGTTTATTTTACGAATAATTTTGTTATTTTGACATATTTTCGTAATTTTACGCATGGATTATTATCAGTGTATATAGGTATGGAAATAAATATATATATTTTTTTTAATTTGGCGATTTTTCAATTATACAGCTACGTTCTGTGTTTCAAAGTGGTTTCAAATCGACAGTGAAAATGAAATCGATATTAGTTTTTCACTGTGTCACAAAAAACGAATGAAGTGACACACGATTTCATATCTCATCGATTTTATTTCAGTTTTGTTTCAATCAACAGCTGTTCTCTTTTACAATGTTATTCTTCTATTTTTCCTTATATTTGACATTAACCAACCATAAATGTTATCCGTTTATTTTACGAATTTCTAAAAATATGAATTTTTGTAGTATCGGTAATTTTTTCGAAAAAAGAATAAAATGAAAAAAGAAAGGTTAAATAGAAGACATTTACGTGATTGCTCAAACCCATCGGCATTATCTGAATTTATATTTTTGTAATTTATATTTTTTTATTAGAAAAAGTATACTTGCAGCTTATTTTATCTTCCAAATTTCATCAATGTCACTTTTACGTAGCCGGTTTTTTGTTAATGTTCATCAATGTGAATTTTGCATAGAACAAACTTGAATAAATTACCAAAAAAGTTTGTGTAATTTAACAAAAACGCGCATACCTTTTTCACCTTTATATTGCTCTCAGTTCAACATTAAGGAAATTGTACAAGGCCAGACTTTTACAAAAACACACAAGCTTATTGGTAAAATTTAAGTGACTTTACTGGACTGTTAAAATAAAATTTCTGATTTTGGCTAGAAAAAGGGAGGAAACCAGTTTAACTGCAACGGAGTTAGTTTATTTTAACATATTTATTCGGAGAATTTTTAATACAAACCTAAAAAAGAACCCGATTTTAGAAAAAAATATTTTAGGGTTATTTTTAGAAGTAGAGTTTATCTAGGTTTTTTTTTTACAATTTAGGGGGATTTGTAAGAAAAAATACAAAATTCACACGAATTTCACACAACCAACTGACAGTGATTTGAAATCACGCAAAACAACACAAGCTTCGAATTAATTGCATGACATATAATTTCACTTCAATTTCGATAGGAACAAAATGAAATCGATTTGAAATCACTTTTTCGAAATTGGGAACCCAAACGAGGTGAATATTTTCATTTTCACCCAAAAATGAAATACAGAACGCAGCTGATAGAGATTTTTTATATTTTGTTTTTTTTTTTTTAATTCTGGAGATTTATTTAAATTTCAGCCATTGATTTAAATTTTTTTAAGAATTTTTTTTCAATTGTGGCAATATTTATTTATTTTTGCTAAAACTAGTTCCAGAAAACTATAGTTTTGTATATTAAAAGTTTCATGCACTCAATGAAGAAGTTTCAATAAAAATCTGGTTTCATAAAAAATTGTAAAAATTATACGAGCCTAGGCAGAAAAATACAATCGGTAAAGTGTTTGCTAAACGTGGGCGACGGTCGGTTATGCGTTGGCAGAACGTGCACTCTGGGAAATTCTGCTTTAAAAATATATAGTTGTTTGGGTTGTAATACAGTTACAGTTATTTTTAATGTAAATGTCCGTCATTTGTAGATCAAATTAAATTTTTTGCTAAGCTTGTAGTTCATTTAAAAAAACAAACCACATAAATGAATGTTTTATGATTTTGCTTTATTTTTTATACAGTAGTTTTATGTTATTTAAAAAGTAAATGTTTGTTTATTTTTTACTAACATGTGGTTAATTTTTAATACAATTGTTAGTAATTTTTTGAACATTAAAAAAACGAATGATAATGTTAGTTGAATTTACGGAAATGTAAGTGGTTCTTACTTTAAGTGAAATTTCATTTGTTTTTAACAACATTTCCAGTGGTCTTTACTTACATAGTATTCTAAGTGTGGGATTAACAATCTTGATAGCATTGTCCCGTTACCCGATTGCTAACAGTGGCCTATCGTTTAACCAACTTGACGCCGTTGGTATAAAGTTGGTAATTCAAAAAAATTGCTTAAAGCTTAAATTAATTTTGAGAAATATGTAAAATAAACCACAAAAAGCAGCAATACAGTTCGGTCTTAGTATAATAATATTTTTTATTTAGATGTGTGAAATATAATAAAATATGTAAAAAAAATGTTTCTAATTGGTTGTGATATTGGTCAAAACTATAATTTCAAAGAATTTTGCGGGTGGTACTGTCAAAACACATGCCTTGCAAACAAAATAGTTTTTTTCCAAGTACAATATTAGTTGTGCGTTTGGTAATTTTTAACACGGTAGGTTTTACAAAAATAGCAGTGGTCTGCCAGTACTATTTTTTTTTTGGTATTGTTGGCAATTTCTTCCTGCGGACTTTCCATTTTTAGTTTTCAAACTGCGTATTCAGGTTTTAATTTTTTCTTACTTTTGCCTTTTTAAATACACGGCTTTAAATTTTAACATGGTTTTTAACAATTTTATCCACTTTTTCATATCAATATAAGTATAAAATAAAAGGATATAATATCAGGACTTGAATAAGTTTGTTTTATCTAAAGGGTCCGCCAAATAACTTTTTTTTTTTGAACTCCTGAACCAATTGGACTTTGTATGGCGTCATACCAAGGTCTTTATGCAAAATTCGTCTCAATGATGTCTCCGAAATGTTCAATTGTTGAGAACGACGGTGAATTGATGTTGATGGCGCTTCACGCACACTTTCTGCCACAGCAGCAATATTCTCGGGTGTACGCACTGTTTTTGGCTTTTCACGCTTTGGTTTATCGATGAGCATGCCAGTTTCTTTCACTTTTTTCACAAGATAACGAACATACGGACCATATTCGTTCAGCGGAAGGATAAAACTAATTATCTGTCAAATCAGACATGAGCTAAGTGTTACCATTCACGAAATAAGCACTAGTTGAAAAAAAAACGTTAGATGGCGGACCCTTTATATAGCAAAACGGTGTCATAAATAAAATTTAAAACTAACGCCATTTGTTAACTCTAAAGGCCATTACAATTTTTTTATAACATTTCTTATTTGTTCTAATATATCAAAAGAATCCTTTTATTGAACTGCCTAGATACTCCTATTTCATTGAATATCCTTATCACCATCACTAAGCTGGTATTAATATAAAAAAAAAAACATTTGCATTTATATTCTTTAAGATTTTGGAATCCTTCAAAAGGGAACCAAGAAGAAAAATTAAAAATAAAAAACTGAGTACGCAGTTCTACTAAACATGGTTTCCACTTTCATGTGTATTGATTTTCATATCAATGAAAAAAATGTAAATTTGTTACACTGTGCTATACTAAACCAACAGCTGTTGAAAAGAAGAACCAATCAAAAGTTTAAATTAAATTTTTTAACTTTACATATCTAAAACAAAATTCAAAATAGTGCATACAATTAGTATAAACCCATAATTACATCGTTAGTATATTAAAAGCACTTAAATGATTTTTGAACAAATTTCAATAATTATTTTTTTGGAACATTCTCATTATCATTGTAGTCATGGTTAATATTCATCAGTAGCAATAACAATGTTAGAAGAACAAACATATCATTTTTTGATATGGCATCTAACATGGCATCTAATATATGGGCTATTCTCAAAAATATTTGAAATAAAGATTAATTTTTTTTCTTTTTTAATTTATGGCACATTAATAAGTTGTTCCACGTTAATAAACCACTATTTAGCGACTTCAAATTCGTTTGCGTGAATCACTTTCTGCAAGCGGCGCAAAAGTTATGGCGTTTTAATTTAAAAAAATTTAAAAAATTTTAAAAATCACATTTTTTGATTGAATTTAAAAAAATTTCGCACATGTATATCATTGTTTAATATTTTTTTTTTTTTTTTTGGCATTTTTATGAAATTTACTCCCTTATTTTGTGCTTTCCAAAACATTTTTTTTCAATTTCTGTGGTGTTTGAAAGGAGGAATTTTAAAATTATAATTTGTTTTGGAGATTATATTTGCATTTAACGTAATCAGTTGAAGAGAAAATGTATATGCTACAAGTTAATTCCAGCTTTGTACAGTTTTTTACCCATGATGCTTTTTAATACTTAATAAATTTAATTTGGTCCATAAAATATATATTTCCTAAAATTTATTGATGTTCTTCTGGTTTTTGTGTCAAAGCATTGACAAATCGTACAAATAATGTTAATTTTGACGATTTTTGCGGAACAGTGTTGATGTGCCAGAGCAAAACGTGTTTAGATAAAATAGTACATTTTTTAGCACACACTCCCTTTTGAAGATGTTTGTGATGGCGATCAATTATTTGCGTTGCCACTATTATTTCTAGATTTTTAACATCTGTAAATATGATTGTTTGCTATATGAAAAAGCAAACCCAAATTATGAAATTTTTGCAAAATTTTTAAAAAATTTTATAAAATTTCTGCATTTAAATTTTTAAAATTTTTCATGTATGTATACTTGTTAGCTGATGGCACGCCAAGATTGGGAGATTTTTTTATTACCTAATGGAATCCAATAGCTGAAAGCCCCGAACAAAAAAATAAAAAGAACAAAAAAAAAAAGCTTGTTTCAAAGATTTTTTGAAATTTTTCAAATTTGCGTTACGATAACAATTAGAAATATATAAATATGGCCCTAACATTGTGTAATGCTAGACCAAGCGTATAACCCGATTTTCTAAAATATAAACATTGCGAAAGTTGTTGAAAAATAATATCAGTTTCAAGGGATTTTAAAAATGTTGGGAATAGCCTATATATATGAGCTATTTCAGATATTTTCGACGCTTTCAGACAACATCTTTTCAAATGTTTTTTTTTTTTTTGTATGACATGAATTACGTTTTGTGTCTGTGTTTAAGCTTACTAAATCCATCCGCGTTTATCCGGTGGTTTTAAGTTTAAACACGCTGAAAAAAACGCCCCTGCTGGAAAAACATTTCCGTTTCCCATGTTTTTAATATAATATGTTTGTTTGCAAATATAATTATGTTTGCCTGTAATAAATATATATATATATATGTATGCACAGCGCATACTCTGTCCCTAAAGTATGCGCTGTGCATACATATATATATGTATGTACACCGCATACTCTAGAGACATTTATTCATTCCCCCGCATAGTTTAGGGACATTTGCTTACTTTGGGGACTGTCCCCAAAATTTTCGCGCCTTTTCATACATCTAGCGTTTTTTTTTCTATACACCGCATATTCCGGCGACAATTGTGGGCGTGTCCCTAAACTATGCGCTGTGCATACATTTATATATATATATATGTATGCACAGCACAGTTTTCGCGCCTTTTCATACATCTAGCGTATTAGATGAGGACAATTTTTTCCATACACCGCATATTCCGGCGACAATTTTGGGCGTGTCCCTAAACTATATATATATGTATGCACAGCGCATAGTTTAGGAACACGCCCAAAATTGTCGCCGGAATATGCGGTGTATGGAAAAAATTGTCCTCATCTAATACGCTAGATGTATGAAAAGGCGCGAAAACTTTGGGGACAGTCCCCAAAGTAAGCAAATGTCCCTAAACTATGCGGGGGAACGAATAAATGTCTCTAGAGTATGCGCTGTGCATACATATATATTAGGGTGGCAGGTATTTTACAAAATGTGGAATTTCGAGAAGTGCACGCCCCTATTTTTTTACAGTTGACCTTAAAAGCATGTGGTGAAAATTTGAGCCGAATTGGACAATTTTAAACCGCGGCACACAGAGGTCAAAGGTCAAATTTTGGAAAATTTCACTTTTTATTCAAAAAACTACTTCTGAAAGCCACATTTGACCGAATAATTTAATGAAAATTTGTTATTAAGTTATTTTAAGTTTGTTTTTTCTATAATGATAATTTTTGTATCAAAACAATTAACCCTCTTATATCCCATTGGTCAAAAATGACCCCATATATAAAATTTTGTAAATTAATCATACAAAGAGACCTAAATTATTTTAATTTTTTTTTTAGAATTAGGCAATGATTTAAATTAATTATAAACAACATATCTGCGGTCATAAATTGATACCACAAAAGACTGATTTCAACTTTTCAGATAAATAAGTAATGTGCAATTAATAAGTTTCTTCGGGTACTTGGTAGTAACTGAAGGAAATGTAAATTAAATGGTATTTATTTATGATTTTCGACACTTTGCTAGTTAATTTAATTAAAATAAAAGATTAATCCCAAATCTGACCATCTCTGTTAAATTGTTTACAAGTTTGTTTTAAAAATGTATATGTGGTTTCTTACAATAAGTACATTTATTGTGTAAATTAAGTATAAGGCACGTGAAATTATAATTTATGAATTGAATTCTGTAAATAAATCTTTTAGAGTTGCATTTTTGGAGTATTGCTGCGTATATTGTTGAACAACCTAAAAAAAGAAAATAAATTTTGTCATTTTTTTTTAGTACTTAACTTATATAAATATTACTCTAAATAATATTGTCGTTGCTCCTCGTCTTTTGTTTTTTTTTTATGGTCTTCTTGAATAAGCTGTATACCTCTTTCAGCACAGTCGTTAACAATCCTTATGTTTTCATTTCATTTAAAAATTTCATGGATATATTAAAACGTTTAAACAGTTTTTTTGTATTTGTAGAAAATAATTCCTCTAAAATCTTATTAATGTCTCTATTTATGAAATCCTTAACGTTGATTATTTTTAAAGGAAGTTTTTTCAATACGTCATCATTTTCATCATCTTGTGATTGTTCGGGAATGCTTATGTCCATTTTTTTCCACTAATTTGGCCTTGGTTTCTGCAGAGATTCTAGAATCAAATAAAGCAAATCCAACACACTCTTCGCTTTAAGTAGTACAAATGATTAACAATTTTTGAAATTGCCTTATTTGCCATATTTTTGTTTAAGCACTTATAATCTTCCAACGTAAAAATTTAAATCGTTTAAAGCAGCTAATTGAGCTTTTGTTGCGTCAAACCAATAAATTGCATAGCATTTTATAATAAACCCTGCAAGTTTAATTAAACCATTAGTTTCTGATTGGCCAAGTTCAGGAAACTGGTTCCGAAATAATAAAATTTTTAAGCAATATATAGCTTTAGCAATATATGCTCCAATGTCAGATTCTTTAAACACAGCTGCTAACACAATTTCAAATATATGGTGACGACAACCCATATATAATATGCCACGACCAATTCTTTTCTCTAGTAAAGTATATGCTCCTTTAAATCTTCCTGTACTTGACGATGTTGTGTCGAAAACGAATGCCTCTGTTTTTGATAAAATATTATTCTCCTCCAAAGCATCGTAAACAGCAGAAAATATTTCAAGATGTAGCTTTAATCGATAAGCGATCTTCGGGTTTTCCTGTAACATTAGTTAGCAGTTTAGTGGCCCAATGTATTGTCAGTGGCTGGTCTATTGATTTAAATTTTTCCACTACGCTATTGCTGAGTTCTTTTCTTAAAACATCTCTCCAAAAATGCAACTTTAAAAGATTTATTTACAGAATTCAATTAATAAATTATAATTTCACGTGCCTTATACTTAATATACATAATAAATGTACTTATTGTAAGAAACCACATATACATTTTTAAAACAAACTTGTAAATAATTTAACAGAGATGGTCAGATTTGGGATTAATCTTTTATTTTAATTAAAGTTAATGTTTTTCATAACTAGCAAAGTGTCGAAAATCATAAATAAATACCATTTAATTTACATTTCCTTCAGTTACTACCAAGTACCCGAAGAAACTTATTAATTGCACATTACTTACTTATCTGAAAAGTTGAAATCAGTCTTTTGTGGTATCAATTTATGACCGCAGATGTGTTGTTTATAATTAATTTTAATCATTGTCTAATTCTAGAAAAAAAATTTCAATAATTTAGGTCTCTTTGTATGATTAATTAACAAAATTTTATATATGGGGTCATTTTTTGACCCCTGTGATATAAGAGGGTTAATTGTTTTGAAACAAAAATTATCATTATAGAAAAAACAAAGATAAAAGAACTTAATAACAAATTTTCACTAAATTATTCGGTCAAATATGGCTTTCAGAAGCAGTTTTTTGATAAAAAGTGAAATTTTCCGAAATTTGACCTTTGACCTCTGTGTGCCGCGGTTTTAAAATTGTCCAATTCTGCTCAAATTTTCACCACATGCTTTTAAGGTCCACTGTAAAAAAATAGGGGCGTGCACTTCTCGAAATTCCACATTTTGTAAATACCTGCCACCCTAATATATATATATATATATATATATATTTGGAAATACTGAAAAACTTCTACCGGGAAACATATATATGTTTGGCTTGCAAATATATATAAATATATATATGATTATTATATGTATGTTTGCATGTCCTCAGCAAAATTGCTAAACATTTTAAAATTGTTAATATATCTTTGTTTAGGTTTGAAAATTTGTATTTGTACGAGCAAACAGATTAAAAGTTTATTTTGTCTGCGTGAAGCAATTAAAAATATTAAAATTTAAGTTTTTGTTTGGATTTAATTAAAGTTATATCAAGTTATAGATCTCAGTTATCACACTTCAAAATATATATTGCAATAACAAAAAATAAAAAATACACTCAATGAAATTGTTGTATTATATTTGATTGGGTGTTGTTTACTATTTTGGAGGAAATCTTGTTAAATCGCTGCGGGAAAGGGACCTATCACTGGAAACGTTACGAGAAGGGTTCACTGTGATAGCGGTCAGTCATGGGACAGGGTGTTTTTATATGCAAGGCACCGTTAACTTTAACATGGTCTTGTCCTAGGAGGGAGACAATTGTCATATATGAAATTTCAAACGACCGGTGTAAAATAACATGTAACGCAACTAACATGTCACAGGGCCGACGCAAAATACATATCCTGGAACTATCGCAAAAGAACATATCAGAGAACAACAGAACTTTACTGCTACATCTGTTAGCCACCACACCTTTTTTCAGAGTAGCAAAGAAAGTTTTAAACCGGTAAGGTGGTAGGAATATAGGGATCCGGTATATTTTTCACCTACTACAGGCGTGGTACTTTCAGACCCATTACATGATATACGATATAGGAGCTTTGGGAACCGGTACTGTTTTCACCTACTCCGGACTAGTACTTTCAGGCCCATCACGTGATATAGACCTTTAAGCCGATGAAGTGGTATGTACCTTTGAAAACGGTCATCTTTTTACCTATCACATGATAGGTTCTTTTAGTAACCTGTCATATTTTCACGAATCATGGGACAGGTCAAAATTCTCAACTGAACTCTTTTCCCCACACTTTTATATTCTAAAATTAAAAATTGCATACAAGGCTGCTTTTTGTGGTTATGCAAATTTTGTTTGCATAAAGGCCTTACAATTTGTTGATGCCTTGATGCCTGTTTGGAAAAAACTGCGGCTGTATCGGAATGAAAAAAAGTTAAATTTTCGTGCACTTTATCGCTTTAGTTCATCCTGATGATTTACTCTAGCCACCTGCCTACGTTATCAAGCCATGTATTTGATAAATATAATCCGAAAAAAAGAATTTAAATTTCACAAAGTTTTTAAAACTTCGTAGCAATTGTGGCTTTAAATATTTTAACTCTGGGGTGCTGTTTACTAAGGATGTCAGACGCAATACGCTAACCAATTTCAAATATAGTAGTGAATGTCATTAGCAAAAAATATGTATATTGCAAAAATTTACGTCAATTCATTAAATGGAGCCAATATTCAATGGAACCAATTTGTTGTAACTTAACAGTTATTTAGCTGTAGATCGCGAAATTTGAACAAAAAAAAAAAAAAAAAAAAATCGCATGAACTAAAACTGTTGGGTCGACAAATTTCTGTTATTTTCGCCATCCAAAATAAGTGGCTGAGAGTTGATCTAGGAAGCCAATTTTTTTACATGACCATCATTAGGTCAGAAATCGCGAAAATCGTAAAATTTCAAAATTGCTTCGGCGGAAAATGTATGGTTCTTAAAGGGATAACCCTGTCCATAATTTCTCTCAAAAAAAAAACCTTGAGAAATAAGAGGTAACCAAAAATTTGTTTCAATAGATGTCAAAAATTTTTGAATTAGCTCATATGTACTTGTACTAAATATAAATATGTATGTGTAGATAGAAAACACACAAAAATATAAACTATTCATTTCATTCATTCATTCATTTGTCTATCTATCACTATAAAAACCACATTTTCAATTAAACAATTTCTCATTAGCCTTAATAGCATAAAATATTTCTACCCAACATGTGTTAAAGTGTTAGAACATTTTACTACACAGAAAGAATTTGGGTTCATGCTATTTATGAAACAATTTCATTAACTTTTCTTCATTGATTCAATGGCAAAAAATTTTATAAATATTATGAAATTTTTCATAAACTTTTTTTTCGAAAAATTTCATAGTTTCATAAAAAAAAAAAAATTGTTCGATATCATAAATTATCTCCTCATATGTTTGATGAAAAATTTTTTAGAGCTATGAAATTATTTCAAAGACTTAACTTTTTATTTTATCATATAATTAAGTTTTAAAATGTAATTCTGATGTGTTCAACATATTTTGGACTTCTATGGCATTATTTTAAAAATTCTGTATATGAAGAAGATTTAATGAAAAGCTTTAATGGACGAATTTCAGTGATCGTTTTAATAAAGCTATAAAGAAATTTTTTACTGAAGTGATGCCAATTCTCTCAGTGTATATTCATTTTTTGAAATTATGTGTGAGTCCGTTTGTTAGTGTTAAATATGAACCAAGTAATAATAAAACTTTTAACAATGACGTTAATATCACTGCGCTACCAAATTTACACCTAAAATGGAAAACAAGAGTAACGACAACTGATCCTTAATATTTCTGCCCCGCTATTTTTAATGGCGGTTTGTCACTTACGGGCCAGATTCTTCGCAAATTTGCTTTAAAGTTTTGCATGTATTAACTTAGTTTTTATAACTACATAATAAAGGGCGATTTTTTAGCAACTTTCTTTTTGGCAGCTCAGCTGTTTTCGTGTAACTTGTTACTGCTAAAACATGTTCAGTTTGGTCTATATATTTTAAAATTAAATCGACTTACAAACGAACAACGCTTGCAGATTATTGAAATTTATTATCAAAATTCATGATCGGTTAAGAAAGTACATCGTGCACTCCTTCCAATTTATGGTCAGTTTTGGCGGCTTTCTAAGACGGCTATTTGGAATCTTGTGACTAAATTTCGCGCCAACTTTACAAAATTGGATATAAAACCACCAACACGCATACGTAGAGTGCGAATAGAGGAAAATATCGTAGCTGGAAAATATTGCAGTATTTGGTGTGAAGCATTGCGAGAACTGCCAATGCATCCAGAAAAATTCACTGTTTTCTGTGGATTATGAGCTGGTGGCATCATTGAACCGCACTTTTTCAAAGACGACGAATGCATGAACGTTATTGTGAATGGCGAGTGCTACCGTGCAATGATTACATATTTTTTTTTGCCCAAAATAGAAGAGGTGGACTTGGGTGACATGTGGTTTCAACAAGGCGGTGCCACATGCCCCACAGCACTCGAAATAATGGCCCAATTGAGAGGCGAGTTCGGTGAACAGTTTATTTCACGTTTGGGGCCGGTCAATTGGCCGCCTAGATCGTGCGATTTTAACGCCTTTAGACTATTTTTGGTGGGGCTATGTTAAGGTTCATGTCTATAGGGACAAGCCCTCAACGGTTGACGTACTGGAAGCCAATGTTGAAGAATTTATTCGTGAGAAATAGGCCGATATGTTGGAGAGTATGCCCAAATTGGACACAGCGTATCAACCATTTGAGGTGTAGCCGCGGTAAATATTTACACGAAATCATCTTTAAACATTGAATTATATAGACTTAAATAAAGAGTTCATACATTTCTCTAAATTGTATGTTTTTTTTTTAATCAAATCCGAAAGAAAAACAAAAAAACCTAAAATGATTTCAAATAACTTAATACAGTACTTTTCGCTTATAGTCACATCTCTAAGTTGCACACAAGTTTTGGACTATATCGCTAACGTGACTTTATCGCTAGTTTTTTTTATATGCCATTTTGTTGCCTATAAATAAATTGTGATATAGTCATCATAAAATGTTACTATATGCAATGTATTTATTATTATAACAGGTGGAAAATTTGGAATATAAAAACGATGTTTTGAAACGATTCAGCTCAGTTTCCTTGTTCCAATTTTCGTTTTAGCCTCTTAAATTTTTAAATAATTTTAAACCGAAAAAAATTCAAGATTTCAAAATTATATTAGAATTTTTCTGTATTGTGACTATAACTTAAATTATTTGCATATAAATTTACTTTTAGTAGCCAGAGTTTTAGTGGCATATAAGCCAATGTGATTATATCGTGAATGGACTATATCCTAAATATTTTGTATGCAATTTGATTTTAGATGACAGTAAAAGTGTAAAAATGGACTATATCGCTAAATGGACTATAAGCGATGTGACTGTTACCGAAAAGTACTGTATATATTTTATTTTTACTGATATATTGTTAAAATGATCAGTGGCCGGTACTTTTGTTTTATTTTTCGAGTTGCGCAATGTGTTTAAATTTTAAAATATCATTTTGTACAAGCAGAAAAAAAAAATATGATTAAATATGATTGGGGTAAAAAATTATCGCATTAAGATTATAATTATCATAAACATGATTCTAACTAATCATGTTATGAACACTGAGGACGATTTTTCATCATCTGAATCACAACATGTTTATGAGAATCATATTATGATTGCTACGTGTTTCATTTATAACATAATGTTCTTAGACTATCATAATATAATGCACTTTTATCTGCGTATAATTGAAATATTAATGATTTTCTTAAAGTTTTCATTATTAACCAATTTCCATTTTATTAACCCAAAAGTTTATATACACACTGAGAAATAAAGTGCCAACCGAATTGAAAAGTGTATATTAATGGTAACAACTTATAATTTCAGTCAGTACAACGGTATTTACATTAGGTTTCTGAATACGTTGGGTGTTGCAATTAAAATTCAGTTAAATTAGCCGAACTTTGTTGTGAAAACTAATGTAAAGTTGTACCAACCGTCTGAACTTAGTAATAACTAAATTTGAGTTGTGGTAAACGAATTTCAGTTGGCAAACAGCTAAATTTTTCTCTGTGTGTAATTGTAAATTTTGTTTGTGTACACAATATTATTTGCTGGGTTATGGGTTATATTGGCATTCAGTACTGTTTTCTAAATATTCTGCAAAATTTATTTGCTACATTTTAGAAAACAGACATACATTATTATATATTTTCGATCTAATGCGTTACTATATGCTTGTATATCGATGCTTTATCAACAAAAAAAATCAATCTCAACATTTTAAAATCAATCATCACTTTTTATACTCTGTCATAGAGTGTAGTGTAGCAACAAAATATGTAAGTAGGGTACTTCAGGGTTTTATTTGAATTTTTTTCTTCTTTAAACATGTGCAAATTGTTATCATTGATGAAAATTGAGTTAATGATAATTGCAGAAACCATTTAAAAACTTTATACTGATGTTCAAAAAAATTCATTTGTTTATATCAAAGAAATAAATATTTAACTGGGTTAATGTTTTCAAAGAAATAAAATACAATTTGTTACAAAATTATTAATTGGTGGAAAATGGAGCAAGAGAAAAATATGGTTGAACATGATATAAATATGGTTAAACATGATTCTGACAGATTATATTATGAGGTATGTAATGCTTTTCTTTAATGGGTTACTTAAAAAGCCATCGGTTAAATCAAATAATTTTTCAGTTATTTCTTATATATATACATATGTATTTACGGTTTCCATATTTCTGTTGTATATCGATGATTGTAAGACATACCTGAAATGAAAAAGAACACAAACAATTATTAGTCGGGATATTCATTAATTTGATAAATAAAATAAATTTAAATGTAGTAAATAGACGATATTTGATTTAATTTTAGTAACACAGCAAAACTTTGCTAGTGGATGCGATAAAGCAATGCATTGCCTTGTAATGTATACTCTTTATTATTATTTTCCATAAAATAGTAATGAGTTATACCGATAATGCGTTATATAATGCATAACTTTGTAATGAATACTCAGTACATTCAGCATTATTTCAAACATAGTGTAATCAGTTACCTATAGTTGGTTACAAAATGCATTAAATTCTAATGTAAAGACATTACCTTCAACATTATTTTAAGACATACAGTAATGAGTTATCAATAACTGGGCAATAATGGATTACCGTGTTACATCATTGCCGTTTACATTATTTCAAACATAAAATAATGACTTACAGATCATCAGTTACATGATGTATTTAATGTAAAAGTAAAGTAATATTTTAAATTATTTTTTTTTGAAAATCTACATTAAGGCACATTACTTTGTGATTTTTTGTAAGCATGAGGGTAAGGTATATAATTTCAACATGACAAACGAAAACTCGAAGCACAACAATTTATTTACATTTTAAGCAACCAATTATTATACATATATGACGATAGCTCAGTTGGTAGAGTTCTAGTTTTACAACCAGAATGGAAATACAAGGTGGCGCAAAAGTAATCCTCCTATCAGAAAATGCTATAAATTTTGCGATTGGCCCCTAATGTCAGTTCTGTCTTGACATTTGTGTCGTAAACACATGCGAAATACACGTTAATAAACAATGTTACGCTACACTGCTCCAGAACGCGGAATATTGGTGACTATTTATTTGACTAATAATCGGTCGGTGACTTTGGCACAACGTGAATTTCGTCGCAGATTTCCTGGCCGTCCAACGCCTACTGGTGCAACACTGCGACGTTTAGCCGCTCGCCTCGAAGAGACTGGCACAACACGAGATGCTGCCAGGCGTGGCAGACCCCGGAGTAGCCGTTCTGCAGAGGATATTGCTGCTGTAGCCGAGGATGTCATGGAAGCGCCGTCGACATCGACCAGAAGACGTTGCCACGCAAATGGGTATCAGTCGAAAATCCGCGTGTAACCCACGAAGAGCCATTACACCCGCTTAAAGTCACTGTATGGTGTGCTGTTTCGTTGGAGGAGTCATCGGACCTTTTTTCTTCGAAGACGTCGCGGGCCAAACGGTTACTGTGAATGGTGAGCGCTACAGAGCAATGATCAACGAGTTCTTTTTGCCGCAACTTGATGAATTGGGATTGGAAAACATGTGGTTCCAACAGGACGGTTGCAACGGCACACACTGCACGTGCCACAACCGATATGCTGAAGGATGCATTTCCCGGGCGCCTAATCTCCCGTTTTGGCGATTTGCACTGGCCAGCAGATCGCCTGATTTGACCGCTCCAGACTTCTTTTTGTGGGGCTTTTTGAAAGTCGCGGGTTTATGTCAACAAGCTCAGACTCTTGCAGCTCTTAAAGACAATATCCGTCAAGAATGTGAGGACCTATCGCCGGAAGTTTTGGCCAAAGTGATGGAAAATGCCATAAAAAGGGCTCAAATGACAATCAACTGTGGCGGCGGCCATTTACATGACATCATATTCTCGACTTGATGTAAAAAAATTAAAATACCAAATAAAGTAATCCACAAAAGAATCAAAGTTTTTCATTTTTTTTTTTTAATTACAGCCAAAAAACATCGGAAGGTTATTTTTGCGCCACCTTGTAGATGTATTTCATTAAGTTAGAGTTCACTGGTTTAATGAAAAATTTTCATAAATTAATGAAAAAATCATTAAGTAAGTAGATTTTTCATAAAATGTTTTTGCATGATCCTTAAAATATGCAATAATTTTTATTAAATTTTCTTTTGCACATCCATCAGATTTCAACAGGAGGCGCTTTAACTATTGCAAAACGCTATTTTAATACAAAAGTCTAAATAAGCACATGCTTTTGTTTTGGTTATTTAGGTCAATCGGTAACGAGGTACTGGTTACATGTTGGTGGTGCGTCAAGAAGTGTCTTAAATTTAGAAGCTACAATCAACATCGGACAAAACACGCATGCGTCTGCATCCAAATTCCCAAATTTGCACAGATGGACAAAACAGGATTTCCATTTCAAATTCGATTTTCTTTTCTCTAAAATCCTGCTCAAATTTGGGGATTTGGATGCAAACCCTTGATCAACTACAAAAATGTCAACTCTGAATGACTGCGCAAAATAAAATATTATCCATCTCTACTTTTTAGTCAAACTTTCGAGTCCAGAACAAAATGCATAAAATATGATTAAAAAAGTCAAATTTTATCAATATATGTATACAAAACAAACGTTTTTTTGTATTGCATATTCCCATTTTTATATAAAAATATTAAATTTTTCCTCAAAATTCATCTTACTGCAAAGTAACTACGAAATTTATTTTAATTTGGTCATTTTGCATTTTTGCACAAAATATCGGTAATATTTTGTATTATTTAGATTTATTTAGTACACTTAGAATACCACTGCATATGTAGTTAAAAGCAAATGAAATTTCATTTGAAGAAACGGCGACTTACATTTCATTTGTATTTTACTGTTCAAAAAATTAACCACAATTGTAGTAAAAATTAACCACATATGCAGTTACATAATAAAAAAGCATTACTAAAGTTTGTTATAATTTTTATTAAAAATAAAAATTATGTTTTTTCGACCTTTAATTGTGCAATGAAAATGAAAATTATTCAAGTTCGAGGCCATATACTCTATATTTCTTCATTAGGATATTGTCCTAACAAATAATCTATAGAGTTTTTGTTTTCAAATTTATTATTTGACCCTTTCAGGAATGTGTTGATAGATCTATTTCGGGAATTTTCTAGGTTCCCATCATCAGAACACGTTTTGAAAGCGGTAACAATCCCATGTCAAACATCAAGCATTCATATGAACTAGTTTACTCACTACATGAGAACTAATATACATATGATTTTGAAGTTAAAGATTATAACCATTGATCAAAAAATAAATTGAAAACTTGTTTGTGTGTATGTCTACCTTTGGTAATATTCAATACACGTTTTTGTTTTTTTCCTCCTTTTATGTTTTGTTAAGTTTGTAAACAAAACAGGGGAAGTAAACTAGGCGGGTACTTTGCCTTTTTTCACAAGTTTGTTATAATTTTTATTAAAATAAAAATTATGTTTTTTTCGACCTTTAATTGTGCAATGAAAATGAAAATTATTCAAGTTCGAGGCCATATACTCTATATTTCTTCATTAGGATATTGTCCTAACAAATAATCTATAGAGTTTTTGTTTTCAAATTTATTATTTGACCCTTTCAGGAATGTGTTGATAGATCTATTTCGGCATGGGATTGTTACCGCTTTCAAAACGTGTTCTGATGATGGGAACCTAGAAAATTCCCGAAATAGATCTATCAACACATTCCTGAAAGGGTCAAATAATAAATTTGAAAACAAAAACTCTATAGATTATTTGTTTAGGACAATATCCTAATGAAGAAATATAGAGTATATGGCCTCGAACTTGAATAATTTTCATTTTCAAAAAGCATTACTTTATTTGATTTCTTAAATAAAAAAACTACTGTCTGAAATAAAAGTAAAATCATAATATAGTAATTTGATGTGGTTTGTTTTTTTTTTAAATAAACTACAATTGTAGTCAAAATTTCTTCTACAAATTACTGTTTTTTCACTTAAAAAAAAAGACAGCGTTACTACAACGCAAACAACTACAAATATTATAGCAGAAGTTCCCTGAGTGTAATATTAACTAATTTTACCCCCAACAAATATCAAAGAGCCCAATAATTCCTATATTTTTCAAGATTTATAGTTTTTTTGATAAAATTTAGCTAGTTTTTTTCAATTTTCTAGCTAAAAAATTAGCTATTTCTTGGGATTTTTTGGGTCATATTCAGCTACTTTTCTTGAACAAAG
The DNA here is from genome assembly GCA_021234595.1 of Delia radicum. NCBI lineage: Eukaryota > Metazoa > Arthropoda > Insecta > Diptera > Anthomyiidae > Delia > Delia radicum. Next base: position 78,806,970 of record CM037854.1, read on the forward strand.
TTATCAACAGTTTTTGCAACCCAAAAATAAATTAACCTTGCTTTTTTCTATGCAAATTTACCTTGCATTTTACATACAAAGTTCTTATGAAATTTAACCTTCAGCCGATTATCAGCCGCCGCCGACACTTTTCCCTTCTAGCCGCGGCTGACCGTATTTCGCCGGGCTACTGTTTTTGCCTTGAGGCGCCCGAAGTTCTGTCACGGCTTTCATCTCTGATGGCGATACATTACTTTACCCATTATTTGGTAATGTGTGGTTTTGCTGAGACACTCAATAATTTCTTATTTACTACAGTAGAGTTGTTTGTGTAGTAAAACTGTGTAGTGAAATGCAGTAGCAGTTTTTTTCTTTTAAAAAAAAATTGTCAATGTTTCTGACAGTTGTTGTTTGAAACAGCCTACAATAATAATAATTGTTTCGAATTTTTTAACCAAAAATCTACGACCACAAGAGTATTTATTTGTCACAATAAAAAAAAAATTAAAATTAATATGGCTCTTTTTTAAAAATGTCTTGTGAATGATTATAAGACAACCTTCTTCTGTTGTGTCATGAGTCAAAAAAATAACACTTAAGATAACAGACGCATTAACTCAAAATATACGCAGCATTACAAATTATTATTAATATAGTATTTATTTTTGGGCTGCTCTTTAATAACTATTTTCTCCTTAATTGTTCGTGGTGACGAAAAGAACGAAAAAAATAAAGAATATTTAATTCTAAATTGTCTGTCGGTTGTTATTAGTTCAAAATAACTACATATTACAGTTGACCTGCACTTTTTACCTACAAATTTAGTTATTTTGATTCTCTGAGTGTTGTTTGGTTACTAATTATTTAAGTATATATTTGTTAATTAATTATTACTCATAAAATCCTTGAACTATTACCAACATAATGACTTTTATTTAAATTAGTTTTTTTTTTGTATTTTGTACAATTGTTTTTTTATTTTATTTTTTGCAAACAAAAAAAATGTTTTACTTAAGTAATCCTAAAAGAAACAAGTTACAAAAAAAAAAAAAAAGTGAAAGAAAACGGAAAACTTCATTAATAATTTTATCCAAATCATTTGACAAATTGACGAACAACATTGTCAACTCAACATTGTAGTAACTGGGTTTTGGGATAAGAAAAAAAAAAATAAAATATACATCCATTCAGAAACAAGACATTGGCCAAATAATAAAAAGTATACCAACAAATGTTAACAATGACTTGGAAGTAAATTGAAAATAACAAAAAAAAAAAAAAAAACTTTGAAAAATATGAACAGGAAAAATACTGACACTGGATGAAAAGTTATTTTTACTTTAAAACAAGCACCAGTCACAATGACAGGCAACAACAAAACAAGAAAAAATCTAGCTTTGTGGGAAACAGAAATTTAAATACAAACAACGCTAGCACTTTGCATAATAAATGAAGAGAAATGAAGTTAGATATAAAAAAAAAAAAAAAAACAACTGCTTTGATAATTCAGAGAAAATATCAGGAAAAGAGATTGTCTAAGAAGTTATTTACAAAAAAAAAAAAAAAAAAATTGGCCTAATTCATCCAATTTTGAGGCAGTTAGGAGGTAAAAATTAAAACAAAATGATAACATTATTAGACATAGGTCCTCCTGTTAAAAAGTGTCGCAAATCACTGGGTAAACTAAACTTTCCAACGCTGGCGAAATGTTGCTAAACCATAAAATATGTGGTCTGAAAAGAGATTTTTCAAAATAAAAAAAATTTAGAAATGTTGAGGTTAAGAAGAAGAATAAACGTTTTTCTCCAAAATTTATAAAACTATTAATTTTTAAATCAGACCAGACTAGTTTCTGCCTTTTTTTATGGACATGCTCATCAGTGATTTTCCTTTAAATTGTATTATTATTTGTCTCCATATGATAAATTTTTGAACAACCTGCGCGGCTGTAAGAATCACACCTTCGCTCATCTTACATTACAAACGTAACAATACCACGTCATGACCGTTTAGCGATCACACCCAAGTATGGCCTCGATCTAATGCATCTAAATTGCAGTTTTCTTTCCTATTAGCTCAGAAGTGACAACACTAACAACACAAATATTCTATTTTTAGATTTTGGTTTAGTTTTCTAATCTCCTCCGTCTCTATTTCACTTATCATTTTGTTGGTCCTGCCATTTTGTTGGAATCCTGGCCCCTAGAATGTCAGCCGACAGCTCTAGCCATTGAGCTAACAAGACATATAATAATTTATAGTCTAAAATGTATGTGTATGATAACTGATGGGTAACCGTTGGTTACTCAAATATGCTAGCAGTGGCATAAGGTTTGTTTTAAGCAACTTGCCAACGTTAGCAAAACAACAAAAGTTTGTGTCTTAAAAAAAAAATTAAATATATATTTAAAAATACATATTAAAAAGTATAAAACAGAAATCACAAAAAAATGTATGCTAGAAACCGGGATCGAACTCGTTGCCTTCTGACTATAAACAAAGCATCATTATCTACCAATAGTTATACTTTTGAGCCGTTGGCAATTTTGATTGAATATCACTGGAATAACACTTTCTGCCAACATGGCATAGTGTTCTCAGCCAATTTTTTTTTTGTGGACCATTGAAATTTTTGAGAAACAAAACTGAAAAAACGCCAATCAATGACTCTCATAACTTAAGCCGTTAAATATGGAATATTATGTACGACTATTTTTTTTAAATTTTTGAATAATTTTAATTTTTTGACACGCGATATCCGCTGATTAACTGTACTACATTTGGACGAGGTTATAGGTATATGATTACATCTACTATACCAAGTTTGGTGAAATCAGAAGAGGTGGATGATATCGAGTGGTTGATTTTATATGTGTTCAGTCATATACCATTTTTCTTAGCCGGGAATACATTTATAATGTATGTTTAAAAAAAATATTTTTTAAAGTTTTGATAAAATAGAATTTTGCGACCACTCTATTGCCTACATCGTGCACATTAAAAACTGGAAAGAAAAGTTTTTTTTAAATCATTTTTGGTGTAGAATCGAATGCCGAATTCTAATTTCATATTAATATAGCTTTTGTTGTTCTAAAGGAAAAGGGTCTCTAAATCAGCCTTTTTTCGCCACAGAGCGCGCATGTGAAAGGAGCTAAAATTTTTAAAAAACAATTACGCCAAAAACTGTTAAGAAAAAGTTGATGATATTCCAAAATCAAATTTTCGTCGTGACGTACTCTTTTAATTACTCGTATATATAATAAATAAAACAAGGAAAACATTAAAAAATAAAAGAAATTCTTACCACAAACAATTACCCGTCTTACATAACGAACAGTTTGATTAACAATAAACTGACTAATAAACAAAATAACAAAGTGGAGAAAACAACGGACACAAATTTTTACAGTGTACCATTTATCCCAAAATTAACGGAGAGTAAAACTCTAAGGAAAATAATTAACGATGACAAAATCAGTATTGCTCACAAATCAAATTTTACATTAAGGCACCTGTTTACACATAATAAAACAAAGATTGACAAACTAAAAATGAATAATGTAGTTTATGAAATTAAGTGCGATGGAAACGAGAGGGAGCAGTGTAACAAAGTTTACATAGGAACAACAAAAAGAAAATTAGGCGTAAGAATGACTGAACATGAAAATGATATTAAAAAAGGAAAAGAGACAACAGCTTTAGCACAACATATTAAAGATAGCAACCACAAAGCAAACCATTAAGGAGGTTAAATATTAGATATGGAGAGGAACGAAAATAAAAGATACACATTAGAAAGCTTAAGAATTCAACAGAAAATAACGAGCACCCTTAATACAAAAGAAGACAAAGACCAAAACGAAGCTGCAATATTCTATCGCGATCATTTAAGTTGATAATTCTGTGATATTAAAATTTAATGTAAACTGTGATTTTATTTATTTATAAATTGTGATTATATTTTTAAAGATTATTATTTAAATTTGTGTCGTGAAGTCCCGTTTTTATTTAATATTTATCTAATATTTTACAATGTAAAGGATAAAATCGTAAGTTTGAAATAATGTACAAATATAAAAAGGTTTATTAATATATTGTTATGTTTTGTTGCCAGAAATTAATAAAGTCAAAAACTCTTGAGAAAGTTGGAATAAAGCCAACGAAACGTTGAGTGACGAGATGAAATAATTTGTTTTATTCACATCTTTTAAAATATTGCTTGACCATTATAGCCCGGAAAAAAATCATTCTAAATTATTATCAAAATTGGTCATAAAAACAAAATCTAAAATAACTTAATCGGAGGGCCCGCCGATATACAGAAGAAGAAGAAGTAACAACATTAATTCTGACACAAAAATATACACAATATGAAAAACTTTTTTCATAACATCAAACAAAAATACAATTTAGAGACAAGCAGTTTATTGAAAAAGTATTGCAGGGGGATGGAGAAACTAGCTAAATCAAACAGAAAGAGCATCTTTTTACAAGAATGTAGAAAATATGGTATACAACACCCACACATGTAAGGAACACTACCCAGAAATTACAACAATTATTCAAAACAACAATAGCAAAAACAGAAATAGAAAGAATAGAAAAAAAACTTACAGACAAAACTTCTAAATGTAGAGATTAGGGAGACCCATATAAACACAAAGTCAATAAGCAAGGACATTAAACAAATAGAAAAAACAATTAGCAATACACTGAACAAAACAGAATTTATTAAATTTAAAAGTGATCAACTAAATAAATATAATATGTTAGATTAAAAACACAACAAACACACATTTCAAAAATTATAAAGCTAAAGGAAGAAAAATTTCGAAAATTTAATTTTCATTTTAATGAAGAATGGTTTGTAAATTATACTTCAGTAAATTTTAGTACGGAAACAAAATGGATGCTTTCACTAGGAAAACAAATTTGCACTACCAGTCCACAAAGATAACTTTTGCCCAATTCCACTTATAGCTGATATCGAACAGTGGGTTCAAACTTTAAAGGATGATACTGAAAAAGAAATTATAAGATCAAAAATCGCAAACAGGATTACAAACTACAAACGGAAATTGAGAAACACTGAGAAGGATAAATACATTTTAAGCATATATGAAGAAACAAAGAAATTTTTGAAGGAGCACAGGGGTAAAATAATGATAACAACCGCAGACAAAGGAAATAAGACGGTTATATTATACAGGGACGAATACAAGGCAAAAATGATCCACTTATTGGATGACAAGACAACATATAGGAGAACAAGAGATGACCCCAACGGAAAAAACTACAAAAAATTAATAACAATATAATCACAGATCTTTTTAAAAACAAACACATCAATAAATTTGAAAGATTAAAAATGACAAATCACGCAGCTGCAGCACCAGAATTGTACGGTCTTCCAAAAATTCACAAAGAGAATTTGCCTCTTCGACCTATCTCTTCATCTCTTAAAGTACCATGCTACAACCTCGCCAAATATATAGGAAAAACATTAAAAGAGCTTATATCACCCGTTTATAATATTAAAAAACTCTATTCAATTAAAGGAAAGAATAGAAGACATAACTTAGAGAAAGACGAAATAACAGTATCTTTTGACGTGGTATCATTATTTACTAATATACCTATACAATTAGCAATAAGAAACATTTTAGACAAATGGGAAACTCTCAAGAATTGCACAACAGTTTCTAGGCCACAGTTTCTTAAACTTCTACAATTCTGCCTAGTAGATAACAACTACTTCACTTATGATGGTAAATTTTACCACCAAACCTACGGTATGCCTATGGGGAATCCTTTATCCCCAACTATTGCGGACATAGTTCTGGATACATTATTAGATAATGTAATTGAAAAGCTCAAAACACACAACGTTGAAATAAAACTTTTATCAAAATACGTAGATGATCTTTTTGCAGTTATTAAAAAGAAAGACGAGGAAATTATAATGAACACTTTGAACACATATCATAACAAAATAAAATTTACAATAGAACGAGAACAAAAAATGGAATTACCTTATTTAGATATGAAAATAATAAACGACAATGGAAAGCTAATCACAAATTGGCACACAAAGCCAACAGCATCAGGACGAATTATCAACTTTCATTCTACTCAACACAAATAAAATGAAAATCAACACCGCAAATAATTTAATAACTAAAGCCTTACACTTGAGTGATGATAGATTTAAAAAGGAAAACATTAAAAAAATAAAAGAAATTCTTACCACAAACAATTACCCGTCTTACATAACGAACAGTTTGATTAACAATAAACTGACTAATAAACAAAATAACAAAGTGGAGAAAACAACGGACACAAATTTTTACAGTGTACCATTTATCCCAAAATTAACGGAGAGTAAAACTCTAAGGAAAATAATTAACGATGACAAAATCAGTATTGCTCACAAATCAAATTTTACATTAAGGCACCTGTTTACACATAATAAAACAAAGATTGACAAAACTAAAAATGAATAATGTAGTTTATGAAATTAAGTGCGATGGAAACGAGAGGGAGCAGTGTAACAAAGTTTACATAGGAACAACAAAAAGAAAATTAGGCGTAAGAATGACTGAACATGAAAATGATATTAAAAAAGGAAAAGAGACAACAGCTTTAGCACAACATATTAAAGATAGCAACCACAAAGCAAACATTAAGGAGGTTAAAATATTAGATATGGAGAGGAAACGAAAATAAAAGATACACATTAGAAAGCTTAAGAATTCAACAGAAAATAACGAGCACCCTTAATACAAAAAGAAGACAAAGACCAAACGAAGCTGCAATATTCTATCGCGATCATTTAAGTTGATAATTCTGTGATATTAAAATTTAATGTAAACTGTGATTTTATTTATTTATAAATTGTGATTATATTTTTAAAGATTATTATTTAAATTTGTGTCGTGAAGTCCCGTTTTTATTATAATATTTTTTTGAGACTATAATTTTTCAAACTAGTGTTATATTAACTGAAATTGATCTATGGAAACACAACCATAAAGACCATCAAATCCGCTAGATGCAATTCAAGATTGCAACAAGGAGCTTTTTCCAAACGTTTACATGTTTTTACATTTACTGATAGTAATTCCTGTTACAACTGCATCCGCGGAGAGAAGTTTTTCCACCCTAAAAAGAGTGAAAACATATTTAAGGAATTCTATGGGTGAAGCTAGACTTGGTGCTCTAGCTCTTGCATCAGTGTATCGAGAAAAGGTTAACCTGACAAAATCATTGACACTTTTATAAAAAAAAATCGTTGAATTAAATTTTAAGAGTTTTGTTAATAGTATATAAGGATCTTAATTAATATATAGCTCGCTTTAAAAATCAAAATAAAATTATTTAAGTGATACATAAATTTGTTTAATATTTCACAAAAAAAAAAACATTGTTTGTAGATATAAGAAAACTAAAAAAACAAAGACATGTCAAAACATTTTTGCTTCAAAATTGCTATCATAACTGGGTATAACGTCAATGGTAACTTTCCCATCCAAAACTTATTTAACAGATACAAAATATTAGTGTCCGACCGAATTCATTTTTTTCGGCCGAAGCCGAACTTCGTCCATTATATCAATGTTCGGCCGAAGCTGAACTTTTTGTAATAAAAAAAAATATAAATTGTTTTTTTAGATCAATAAATTTAAACCAAAAAGTTATTAAACATAAACAAAACACAAATTTATACACTGATAGAATTTTGTTCATTGTATTAATGAAATCCTTCATTAATACAATGAATTTTTCATTAAAAAAGTCCCTTAAGAAAGTTTCATTGGCTCAATGAAATATTTTTCATTAATCAAGCAATAATTGAAAAAAATATTTTTTTTCTTGTTTCATATTTATTTTGTGTTAATTTTTTCTTTTTTATTATCTTATATTTATTTTTCCGTTTTTTTTATATCTCCCTGAACACGATTTGAACCCGCAACCATCACCATACAAACAGCACCGCCTTACCAATTGACCTTAATTACAAAACCAAAAGGATGTGCTTATTTAGACTTTTGTAGGAAAATATTTTTTTTCAATAGTTGAAGCGCCTCCCGTGGAAATTTTATGGAACTTATTGTTTGCTGTACAAAAAAATATTTATGTAAAAATGATTGCATATTTTAAGGACAGTTAATACAGTTAAATACAGTTAATGAAAATTTCATTTAGTCAATGAATTTTTCATTAATTTAATGAAAATGTTTCATTCAACCAATGAATCCAAGTTAATGAAAGACATTCATTAATAGTATGAAGGAAAATCCTATCAGTGTAGGTATATTTTTAAAAAAAATCATATTTGGAAAATAGTTTTACTATTTTAAGTACAAAAAAAGAATAAAATATATGTATTGTACTATATTTTATAGTCAAAGAAAAATAGTTGATCGATTTTTAAGTTGATATAGAGAAAAAAACTTAAACTTCAATATTTAAAATTAAAAAGTTTGATATTGTCATGACAGAAAAGCAATTTTTCCGGATTCACACCATGTGAATTGCTTCGTCTATCAGAATACAGCTGTCCGGCAGCGCTAAAAAGCTGTTCGCTAGCTACACTAGTTGGTGGGGCTGATAAATATTTTATTGTTACAGCTTTTATATTTGTAAATGGACTTGAATTCCAATACTCAAATATATTTATATTTCGGGACCTAAAGGCTCCGTAATAAACATTTTAATTTCTTTTTCAATAAAATTTTCGTTTGTTTCTGCTACTTCTAAGTCTGGTACTGCATCATGTCTATCCCAAATTGATGAACCTGTTATTCTCTTTCAGGATTACTTACCACTCGAATTTTTTTCTTGTAGCTATATTTCTGGAAAATTTTTTTAAACTCTTTTGCCTTTTTGAAATTTTTTCACACACATTGATGTTTAAATATCGGTGTTTTTTTTGTATTCTATCATATTCAACGTTGTATTTTTTATGTAGTTTTTTTTTGTAAATTCTGAAAAGTAAATATAACCGCAGTTGTTATTTATTTGTGCTTTTTATAAATAATCATAAAAGTTCGGTAGTTGGGCCGAACTTCACTTTTGGCCGAACTACGAAGCCGAGTACTTGGTCGGACACTACAAAATATTAAATATAGGCTCTCGTATATAACAAATTATATGATTTTTAAACAAAAAAAATTTAAAAAACAAAAATTGGGCCCCCCCGAAACAAATCCTGGGTACGCCGCTGGTTAGGACAATATCCTAATGAAGAAATATAGAGTATGGCCTCGAAATTGAATAATTTTCATTTTCAGTGGAAAGAAAATTTTATGAAAAAAATGTTTAGATATGATTTCTGCCATGTGGCCGCCACGGCTGGAGCGTAGAAGGCGCAATCTGGAACACCAATTTTCAATAACTTTTCGCAGCATTTGCGGCCGTATTTCGCCGATAACTCTTCGACTGTTGATTTCCAGGTGTTCAATTGTTTGTGGTTTATCGACGTAGACAAGTGAATTAACATAGAAAATATCCAATGGGATTATTTTCTTTGAGGTTATGTTAATTCACTAAGATCACACGATCTTAGTGTCCAATTAATTGCGACATTACGTGAATTTATTTTATCATCAAAAGTTTCTTTGAGTAAATCAATTGTAGCGCCCGCTGTGTGGCATGTGGCTCCGTCCTGTTGGAACCACATATCAGCAAGATTAATGCCACGTAATTGAGGTACGAAAAAATTTCGAATCATGTTCCTATACCGTTCACCACTGACAGTAACATTCTGACCATAATCGTTTTTGAAGACATATGGGCCAATGACTGCGCCAGCCCATAAAGCGCATCAAACAGTAATTTTCTGTGGATGTAATGGTGTTTCGACAAAAGCTTGTGGATTATCCTCACTCCAAATGCGACAATTCTGCTTATTTACGTACTCATTCAACCATAAAATGCTTCAGCCATGAAATGGAAGAAGTGCACGATGAGTTTGACGAATAGAACAATTATTTTGATTAAAAATTTCAACAATTTGCACGAGTTGCTCTTGTGTAAGTCGATTCATAATGAAATTTTAAAGCAAACTAAACAAAAATTACACATATCAGCTGTTAAATAGATGGCCAAATAAAGAAGTGATGCCAACTCAAAATTGTGACACTCTAAAAAAATCACGATTTTTAATAAAAAATTTTTGAAAAGGACTTTTTTGAAATTATGTTTAAAAATGTATTCTTTGATGGGTTATGTGCGGTTATATGCATATTCATTAAATGTTCAAATTTATATTGTAAAATTATGATTTGATTGATTTTTATATAAAATTGTTATTATTCCTTTAGTAAAGTATTCATTATATTCAGATTTTACAAACAATAGAATTTTCTTGACTGCAAAAATTTATTGTTACTAAAAGGTAAACAATATAAAAGCAAAACCATATAAGGACTGGACACAATAAATTTGATGCATCTATTTTTTGGCCACAAAATAATATATAGCTTTTGAATTAAAAAAAACAATTTTTTTTTTTTTTTATTAATTAATAATCATATAATTACAAATATATACTATTACCCTAACCGAGCACTAGCTACTATGGCTTTCGGCGCGTTGTAGCGAAAACAGACCAGTGCCTCTGGTGGGAATCGAACCCACGACCCCCGCACTGATAAGCCAGCACGCCTACCAACTAGCCTACCGGGGCGCACAGAAAAAAAAAAAAAACTTAGTTTTATGAATTCTTTTAAAAAAACTATATTGTTCATTTTAAAAAAATTATTTGGGAACTCAAATATAATAACATCGATTAATAAAACGTAAAGGCTTTTGTTAAATAGTGTTATAAAGTGACTGATTAAATTTACATTTATGTTGTATATTTTCTCGGTAATTAATTAATTCTGAACCTTAAGTAAAGGGTCCGCCATCTAACTTTTTTTTTCAACTAGTGCTTATTTTCGTGAATGGTAACACTTAGCTCATGTCTGATTTGACAGATAATTCGTTTTATCCTTCCGCTGAGCGAATATGGTTGTGTATACGCTTGAACAACGCTGGGAAATATTACGACATTACTTTGAAAATCATGGTAATGTTGCAGAATGTCTGTGAAAAATTGCCATTTTTCTTCGAAAATGAGCAAGGAGTGGCCGTTACAATCAATGGCGATCGTTATCGGGCCATGTTGAACGAATTTTTGTTCACAAAAATTGAATAGTAGGATATTGGCAACATTTGGTTTCAACAGGACGGAACAGGAAGCCATTGATGAAATACAGCTTAGCACACAATCGATAATGTGCCTTAAAATTGGACCGACGATCGTGTAGGCTACTGCATGGCCAGCCGAGGCAGCCATTTGAATGAAACTATTTTCCATTATTAACCGGAAGGATTGTACTTTCAAATAAAAAAAGAAATTTGAGACAATATTCAGTAGTTTTTTATAGCATTTTCAAAAAAAAAAGTTATTTGGCGGACCCTTTATTATTAATTGTATATGTTAAACATTTGCATACTATACATAAATATGAATTTTGATTAAATTTCTGATGAAATGTTTATGCATGACAGGACATAACTTTTTTGGTTTTATACAAATTTAATAATAAATATATTTATTAATACTGGCAACATTTATTAAAATATGTATGTATTATAAAATATATTTATAATTAATTGGTTTTAAAGACCTTTATAAATAAAATATATTTTTGAAATTAATCACTGCTAAACTGTTTTAAGTACACACAAACAAAAAAAAAGGATTGCGTATAAACAATTTTCAGTAAAAAAAATTGTTACATAAAATGTAAAAAATTAAAATGTTTTTGTGTTAAAACATGTCTAAATTTAAAGTACTCAAGAGAACCATGGTTGGAAAATACTAACTTTTCATTATAATGGTAGTTGTCGAATAAGGTGGGTCGGTCCACATACAAGAAAAAAAAGTTGAGCCAGTCACCCCCTAGGATTAAAGATAAGTTAAAGACGATTCTAAGAAATATTTTTTTTGTTACCACGCCCCCTACATACCTCCCTTTTTGATTTTTGTGCACTGCGTCGGCATTTGAAGTCTGATCGTAACATTATGCATATCGTTGTGCATGGATTGACAATAGCTACATTTCTCTCTGTTGTGATTTTTGACTCCGACATACAACCAGATATCAGAAATCTCAACTAGAATTTGATGTCGGACCGGCCACCACACCAACATCAATACCGATATAAAAAATTTTAAACTACGATAACAATAGTGGCATGTGTCTTCTAATATTACTGGGTTTATTTAAAAATTTTATTGATAAAACTTCGTTATATTTACAAAATACCATTATAAATAGGCGTTTCGGTAGTTTAGCGTTATTTTGACTTCAGTTCAAGATATTTTGAAATCAAACCGGTAAAATAGCGAAATAACAATCGATTATACAAGAACCACATATATTTAATCAAAAACCAGTTTTTTATATTTTCATTTCGTTATCGGTGTACTGTGGTGGCCAACTACCGTTATTATGAAAAAAATATTGAATACCTGAAGAAAATAGAAAATATTGATACTCCTATTGCCTATATTGTAAAACGGGCCCCAAGATGTACATTGCAGTATACAATTTTGCATACGATATCAGGACCTCATGCTTTATATCATTGAATGAGGTCTGTAGAGACGCAGTTTTCGTGGCATACTCGATGATAAAATATCTGATAGTTTTTACAGAAGTTCCAGAACATGATTTTGTTGAATCATTTAAGTTATCTAATTTTGAGATTTCGCGAAGTTAATATGCTGTACATTGGGGTTGGCCGATTTGTAACGACAAAAATTTGTCGATATTGTGCCATCCGATTTTTCGATAGCTTTTTGCATGAGGAAAAAACAGTTCCAACTTTAATTTTGAGGTTTTTTTGTAGGTAATAAAAAAAAAATCGGCTAATTAATAGCAATATTGAAAAATGCTTTTTATTTGCCAAATAAATGCTGAAATTGAGTTCGCTTATGAAAATCGAGAAAAATATAAAAAAAAAAATTAAAAATTAACGCTTAAAAATATCGATTTTTCGACAAAAACTCGTTTAAAACTCAAGAAACTCATTTTTTTTGAAAAAACTGCTATCGCCGCCGCGTTTTTAGCGTACAATTTCACCTTGGAAAGGTAATATTAAAAAAAAAAAAATAAGCCGATTTTTTTATTACCTACTAAAAAAAAAACCTTAAAAATAAAAGTTGAGAAAAAGTAAAAAAAATTAAATTTGGGCGCCTCGAAAATGATTTTTTTTGATTTGTCATAGTGGAACTTTTTTTCCTCATTTCAAAAGCTATCGAAAAATCAATGGCACAATATCGATTCCTAAATCGACCCACACTACATTCAGGAAATTCTTCCTATTAATTAATGTGTTGCTTTCTTTGGAAGGGGATAGTGGAGGGATGAAAGGTGGTGAAAGATGAAGGGCTTCGAACATGGCAACACTGTAATTGCGCGAGATGATGTCTTAGAACAGTTGTTGCTCGCAAACTGATGTAGAGTTGGCGAATTTATTGAAGCTTTTTGTTTCATAGCCCTGATTCATTATTTTACTTCGGTGGGGTTAAGTGCTATGGGAACACCGAAGGTGAGCGCTGCGATACATATAAGTGATAGAAAACTCATACATATTATTTTTCTAAATTGATGTTGTTGTCACCGGGAATCGAACCCGGGACCATCTGTGTAACAGTCCAAGGCGCTAACCATTACACCACAACACCGCCACACAATACAATATATTTATTAATCGTATAACGATATTTTAAAATATTTTATTGATTTTTTTTTTTTTTTTTGTAGCAATTTTTAGTAACTCTCACACAACTAATTCAAATGCCCAAAGATGGTCATGTATTTTTGTCTTTGGTGTTGAAACTTGATCTTGAATTTGCATTTTATTTTAAATTCAAATAAATTATATGCAGATTCGAAAGGTAAAAATCGTGCTCGTGCAGAGAACAGACATAGTCTGAGGTCAAAAAGTTCACCAAAGAAACAAAAAGAACACCAACGCCGCGAAAGTATTTAGAAAAAAAATTCAAGTACAGAAAAAATCATTTAAATTCTTAAGGAGAAGGTGAATAATTTAATGCACAATTTGTCTTTTTGTCATGTGTGTTTATGCCATATTCATTGATATTCTTTTGAACTTTTTATTTTAATTTTTGTAAGTTAAACTTGTTATATACAAACTGTTTTATATTGTTAGAAAACATCCCAGCAACATTTTTTAGAACATATTACCTTCAACCTGTTGTAGAACAGCTTCTTTTATCACCGGTTACATGGAACCGGTTCTAGAACAGGTTACTGGAAGTCAAAATGTAATGTTTCACTATCCCAGAACCAGTTGTATAACTGGTTCTAGAACTGGTTCTAAAGCAACGTATTCCAGCTTGGAGGTAAAGAACCTATTGCAAATAGGACAAACTCCATATAAAAATAAACAGTTGTAGAACATGAAATTAGAACCTGTTTAATAGACTATAAGTTATTCTGCAACCAGTTATTTGGATTTTACTATTTTACTGGGATTATATTGTTAGAAAACATGACACTTAAGTTTTAAAGTTTTGTTGGTTTTGTATGGCCCAAGGGGCTCTGTTGGTTTTTTGAAATAAATTAATTTAAAACCACATCAACAAATTATATCAAATACAATTTGATTGCGTGGTACGAGTGTGAGAGATAACAACACTTAAAATGATCTGAAATCATCGATCCCTGGTATGTTTGCCAGAAATGTGATTTAAATGATCGCTGTATAAATATAATAAATAATAGAAAATTGGCTTTATAATCTTTACATTGTGTTTATTTTGAATTTTTTAAAAATTGTTAAAAAGGGCCACATTTTTAAAATCAAATTTTGAACAATTTAAAAATATGGTTTCAAATTTTTCTGTGTGCAAAATAAAGATTTATCTATGTGCCCAAAACATACCCAACATATTGCGCTTTCATATGGTATATAACTAGAATGTGGGGTACGGGAATTCTCGGAAGAAAATCTTTCTGGAATTCCCGGGAAAACTTCTTCGTTAAATAATGCAAAGACCAATCCAAAAATTCCAACATCAAATTTAACGAATTTGTTAAAAAAAAAAAATTGTTTTGTATTAAGTAAGCAATACCTGAATTGAAAACTTAGATGATTTATGTAATTCTCTGTTAACAATAACGCCAGCATAGTTTTTTCTTCGTTGCTAGAAGCTTTGCCACAAAAATTCGAAATCCGATGTCAAGCGAATTACTAATGATTTAGTAATACATTTTTTAGCAACTTTTTTTTGGCAACACTGTTTTTGGCAGCTGAGCTGTTTTCGTGTAACATTTACTGTTAAACATGTTCAGTTTGGTCTATAATTTACCATGAATCGACAACAACAACGCTTGTAGATTATTGAATTTTATTCATGCTCGGTTAAGAAAGTGCATCGTACACTTCTTCCAATTTATGGTCAGTTTGAGCTACCTTCTGAAGCGGCTATTCGGAATTTTGTGACTAAATTTCGCATCAAATTTACATTAGTGGACATTAAACCACCAACATGTATACGTAGAGTGAATGGGAGCTGGCAAAGTTGGATGAAGATACACACTTTTATCGGAAAATTGTGTTCAGCGACGAAGCTCAATTCTGGTTCAATGGATACTTGAACAAGCAAAATTGCCGTATTTGGTGTGAAGAGCAGCCGGAAGCATTGCAAGAACTGCCAATGTATCCTGAAAAATGCACTGTTGGTGTGGATTATGGGCCGGTGGCTTCATTGGTCCGCACTTATTCAAAGACAACGAAGGCTGGAACGTTACTGTGAATTCGAGCTACAGTGATTACAATTTGTTTTTGCCCAAAATGGAAGAGCTGGTCTTGGGTGACATATGGTTTAAACAAGACGGTGCCACATGCCACACAGCACGCGAAACAATGGCCCAATTGAGAGGCGAGTTCGATGAACAGTTTATTTCAAGTTTGGGGCCGGTCAATTGGCCGCCTAGATCGTGCGATTTAACACTTTTAGACTAATTTTTGTGGGGCTATATTATGGGCAACGGTTGACGGAAGCCAATATTGAATAATTTATTCGTGAGATACCGGCCGATATGTTGGAGAGAGTATGCCAAAATTGGACCCAGCGTATGAACCATTTGAGGTGTAGCCGCGGTCAACATTTACATGAAATCATCTTTAAACAGTGAGTTATATATATCGTTATATCGACTCAAATAAAGATTTCATACATTTATCTAAATTTTGTGTGTTTTTTTAAATCAAATCCGAAAGCTCTTAAAAATCACCTTTTAGGTTAGGTTAGGTTTAGGTTAGGAAGGGTTATGTGCCCAGGGGCACAACTACACTCGGAGACCAATACGGTAAATTGTGAATCCCTTCAGAGAAAAAACGGTGAGAAAGAATAGAAATAGACAGAAACATAGATAAAACTCACCTTTTAGTTTTACTTATTTTTTTTTGTCAATAAAATTGATTAACATTGTATTTTGCACACACACTGCACACACACACATTTCAATGATTTGAATAGCAATACTAAATTATTGATCAATATTTTCAATTCTATAGGAAATTTGCAAAATTTGACACATTTTTATATAAAAAACACTCAAACAAATAAGTTAGTATAAAAGTTAGAAAAATGTCTTGTAAATCTTGTATTATTCAGCAAATTGCTAAAATTATGTTTTTCAGTCAAAATTTTAGTCACACTTATTCAGCACTTAACTGTTTTGAACTGATTTTTTACTAATATTTTACTAATTTATTTTTGTAAAAAAAATTGTGCTGATAAGCACATTAATAGTGTGAACGAAACCCAGATGGAGAGATATATGCATAATGAATTAGATGTCGCAACATGTCAAGATGTAGTAGTGACGAGAAATATGACACTAAAAAGAAAAACTCTTGTAAAAGATATCAAAAATTAACCATGTAAGATTTTTGTATCCGTTTTTTTCATACATAAAACAAATTTAGTTTCATTTATTATTTTCATGTATTAAAAGTTTCATACAAATTTAACCACAAAAACTGTATATTGTCAAGTATTTGTTTACGTTACAGTTATTATAATTTAAAAGTTTTTTTAAAACAAACATATTCAAACATTCGTGTCTTTTTTTTTTTATTAAAATCGGTTATTTATACAAAATTATTTCAATTCAAATTAACAGAAATAGAATAATTTTACACATGTGTGTGTATACATTTTGTAGAGAAAACAAAATCAAACAAAAAACTTAAATAATTTCTAATAACTGAACATAATTTTTATTTTTACTGATCTGTAGTTAAAATTTGAACATTTATTTTTAATGTTGTTTTGTATTCATTTGTTCTTATGGATTTGATAATTATTTAAAAACATTTTAAAAATAAATAACAAGAAATATTTGGTTTAAGGGAAAAGTAAGTAGAGACCGGCGCTTTAAGTGATTTATCATTTATGTTACATTTTCAGTTAATTTAAACTACTAACTATTTGAGTGTACAAATATTCTAAGTGTATATTCCAGGGACCGTAAATAATGATTATTGTTCGTTTTTTTTAATCAAAAATCATCACTTAGAACAGACATAAAAAAATTTATGGCACCATTATTATTATGATAATCTTTGCATATCCGTGATTTTTTAAATTTTTGATTTTTAAGTTTTTCTTCAATGGTAATGATTATTTTTTGAGTAATAATAAAAAAAAAAATCAGCCATAATCATTATTTTTGAGCAAAAAAAAAAAATAAAACTCAAAATAATCATTTTTAATGATTTTTTATTTTTTTTCGCTCAAAATACAACTCACTTTCAATTTATGACTTTATATATGATGTACTTACATATTTTATTATGCATATGTATATATATTTACACCTACATGAATACCCATAATATAATTTGTACTTATATTATTGTTACTAAGCGCTTGTTTTGAATCATTTGTTATAATTGCATTTGTTTTGATAATATTAATTTTGTTACACTCAAAAAAATAAGTTAGTAGAAAAGTTAGCAAAACGTCTTGTAAATCAGGTATACACTATTTTTAGCAAATTCTTTGCTAAAATCGTGTTTTCAGCTAAAATTTTTGTTATACTTATTCAGCACTTAACTGTTTTATACTAATGCTTTACTAATATTATACTAATGTTTCACTACTTAATTTTGTTAAAAAATTGTTGCTGATAAGCACATTAATAATGTGGACGACAACCAGATTGAAAGATATGCGCAGAATGAAGCAGATGTGTCGCGCAATGTCAAGATTAGTAGAGAAGAGGAAAATGATACTAAAAAGTACAACTCTAATAAGACATATAAAAAATCAACCATGGAAGATTTTTGTATCTGTTTTTCATACATAAAAAAAATTGAGGATTAAAACAACTTAAATTTGCATTGTCACCGGCTTGTGAAAATAATTAATATCTATTATTTAAATAAAGACAAAACAAAATATTTAAATTTAATATGTATTTCTAAACTAATGTTTATAGATTAATAATCTAGTGTGGTCAAATTGCAAACGAGTAAGCGAAAGACAAAGACACACATCTTATGTAGATTTTTATGGTTCCTTTTTCTTACTGCAAAAAGGGTTGTTTTTTTTTTCGTTCCTTTGTTTTTGTTTATTTTTCGTTTCGTTTCTATAATTATCTTCGGCAGTTGCGTCCTTTAAAAGATAGCATCATTTAGACAACCATTGATGTAAGTAGTTGAAAGAAAATGTTTGTT
>CM037854.1:78825822-78862715 GCA_021234595.1 Delia radicum
AAGATTTGCCCAAACTATAATTTTTGAAGGAAAAAGACCATGGGTCTTATTTGCCCCCACACCATTAAAGTTTTTTTTTCAAAAGTAAAGATGATATTAGTTTAGTAAAACTTAAGTAATATTTTCCGAAAATTATGCAAATTTTGATAAAATATTAAAATTTGTTCAACTTTTGACAAAGTAATTAGCAATTATAAAATGTCCTGGAAAGAAATCGTTACATATAAACACGAATTATATTTTTTTTTCAATTTTGTTTTCCGGGTGAAGTCAGAATTCCATATTTGAATAATTTTAAGTATCTTTGTCAGCTCCAAAGCTCCAAAATGAGTCAGAAATTGACTCAAAATGTATATTAAAAATTTACATTTTTGTATGAAAGTGGTTCATGCAAAAGAGACTTATTTTCTGATTCAAAAATTACTCCGAAAAGATATTTAAACAAATTTTATATGCCCAAAAAATCAATCTTTTTATGAGCCTTTTGTTGTACTGTTCTCAAAATATTCAAATTTAATTTCATTTCAGAGTCAGTTCGAAATCATTTTTCGGATTCTTGTGTCTTTGGGAAGGAATCTCATCCAAAAATTGTGTAGCTTTTGAGTATAAAACTTTAAAATTTCAAATAAATGTGTTTTATTTGCTTCATTTTCCATTCATGGAATAAGAACTATTAAGAAAATATGCCAACTTTGGTGTCTGAGATATTAAATAAATAAATAATATAAAAAGCTAAATATTTCAATATCTCGAATTTTGGGAATATTTAAAAAAAAAAGACACTTTTTCAAAATGAGCCCTTTTTGGTAAAAATTTGGCATTGCTTAACGTTTTCAAAAAATGTAATCCTTTCATCTGGAACCATTTGCAATAAAACTTGTTTGTGTTATTAACGAAAATCGAGACTCCGACTAAATTCAATATATATGCATCCATTTTTGAACATGTATGCACTCATTCATTCTCATATATGAGGTGATTCGATGTCCATACATGTCCCTATACCACCATATAGGATTCATATATGTTCATAAGAGTTCATATGTGATCATCTATATAAATATTACCTCAATTCTCGTTAATGTACACATACGACCATGTATGGAAATGTATAGAAATGTATGATTATACTTGTAAATATTACCTCAATTTTCATTAATGCACACAGATGAACATATATGATTCCTCATATGAAGATATAAGATTGGTTTATATGTTCATGTATGGATCCATGTAAGTCGAATTTTAAAGGACATCCTAATGACACATGCACTTACAACAGTTAAATAGAAACTAAGTACACATTAGGAATATAACTTATTGATTTTCTTGCAATTATCAAATTTTACCTACCCATAACAAAATATAAGGAACGCAATTTTATTTTTTCGCGGTATTTAAAATAAGTTCCCGCATAAACCATTGAAAGTTTGATAACATTTTTTTGTTAATATTTCGATAAAATGTTAAAGTAATTTTAAACTATTACGATCAGAGAAGGCCAAAAACCCTAAATTCAATGTATTTAAAGCAAAAAATATTGTGAAAAAAGCTAAATTTAAAAACAAAACTCTTTTAATAAAAGTTCAAATTAATAGAAAATATAATATTTTATGAGTAAAAAAGCCTTTTAACTCAAAAAATCTTAAAAAAAGCAATTAAAAGCCCAAAAATAATATAATATTATACTTTATGAGTAAAAAAACATTTAAAATCAAAAAATCTTAAGAAAAGCAATTAAAAGCCCAAAAATCTTAAGAAAAATCAATTAAAGTTCACATTGGAAAATGGCTAAAAAAGTAAAAAATCATATTTGTAGTCTCTGTTTATGGTGGCTATCGATCATAAAAAACACACAACGTTTTCAAATTTGACGTATTTCGCGAATTTTGATAAAAAAATAAAGATTAAAACGTTGTTTCGCGATATGGGTATTAAATTAGCAAAACTAAAACTAACTAAAAAAATATGTTGTGCACTTATTTTGGGCCACTAGTGCACTTTATGCGAGAGGTTTTTGTTTCAAAAATACACGAAAAAGCCATTTCTATTATTGAAACAATATTGCCCATCAGAGGGTGATAGGTAAAAATTTTGCATTAAAAAAAAAGGTTATAGCCCTAGTACACATACTCTTACACATATTTGTCTAAGTGTTGGTAAAATAAAAGCCGTAGGTAGTTATGTACCATTGAAAGTTCAAAACTTTAATCACCAGTATTTTGTTACACGTTTTGTATTTATTCCACCTCTAACCAGGATGTAAATATCGACTTAAGAGAGAAAAAAAAAGTGAAAATTGTATAGTGTAATAGACTTTATGCAAAATGTAGAACTAGAATATTTGCATTTGTAAGGCCATATGCGTGTTATAGTGAATTTAATGTTTTACAACCAAAATGTCTGCCAACACTGTTACAACAAAATCCACCTCTAATAGACAAATAGTGCAGAAATGTAATTTTAATTAGCGTAAATTTTTTACCGTTGCTGCTGTTGCTGTAAACGTTTAGACTCTGAAGTTGTTTGGTAATTATAGTTTCATAGTCATTATTTTATAATTTCAAAAGGATAATGTGATTTTTTTTTTTAACACTATACTAAGTTTATTAACTAAATATATCCGCTTTAAATTAGTTGAAAGTAAAGATAAACTTTAAATCGAAATTTAAAACTTTTCTTAATAATGTTTGTAAAAGCCTAAAGTAGGCCTTAAAAAAGAGCAAGCAAAAGTAATTTTAAATATACAATAAAATGATTTTCAATTCAAGTTATTTATATTAAAAACAAATATTTCCAATTAATTTTATATTTGTTTTTTTTTTTTGTATTTAAACAAATTTATTGGCCAAAAATGCATTTTACAAAGAATTCTTGAATAACATTTTTTAAATTCTTTAAATTACGAATAAACAATCAATTGCTTGTTAAACTTTTATAAATTTTCCAATTTTTTTAATTGGTTTTTAGTAATTTTTATAATGGTTTTTAGTAATTTTTTATAAAAGACAACAATCAGTTTTAATTAAATTCGTAAAATTCACTGCAATACAAGTATTTACTTATTGTGCTAGGATTACAAATTTCATAAAAATTCCTAAAAATATGCAATATTTTTTATAGTTTATTTATTTTTATCATAGTAATGAAATATTTAAATCGCTTTACATTCTATTATTATCTACAGCATACATGGGACTAATGAATTAAGTGGACTAATGAAATGATGATTTCATTATCATTTTTTTAATTAAGGATAATGATTTGAGGATTTCATTTCATTGATTAATGAAAATGGTTTTAAATGTCATTGCCATTTATAATGAACCAATAAGTACCATTAAAAAATAGACTTTTAAAATTGTGAAAAATAGCTTAAATCAGGGATGGAAAGCCCTAGCTCAGGCTAAATTAAAATATTAATTTTCGAGTGAAATTGTAACACTAAACACAAAACGGACAAAATTGTTGCTCCTCAGGAGTAATAATAAACGCTGATAAACCAATAGGCAAGGTCTGCAAAGGCTTCCGAGCGATTAATTTTTTATGAAACAACCACAGGGTGTCTTAATTATATGTTTACCAATATACGTAAGTGAAAATTCGACTTTAAACACACCGATAATAGAATGGAACATTGGTCCAAAATGGAGAGTTTTGGAATGGAACGGGGAGCGAATGGAATCGGAACACTTAACACATATCGCTAATTTACTCCAAGAACGTCACAACTCCAAAAACATGATTTTTGAGTTAATGACGCAGAATTATTCGAATTATTCACGTATCATATTATGTAAAAAATTCTTATTGATATCTTGTATACTCACCACTTGAGAGAAATTATCTCGTTTTTTTTTTTCTTTAAGGTTGAAGTGAATTGAAAACTTTAAACTCGTTTTCTACAAAACCAAAATTTTGAGTTATGACGTTATTGAAGTAAATGAGCGATATGCATTATTGGTATGTGTTACGTATGTCAAGTTTTGCAAAAATGTTGTCCATTTTTCGATATCTCGTTTAGTTTTCGAGATACAAGCAATTTTTTAAAATGGCGTTTTTTAAATGGCCCATATCTCCGAAGCTAAGCGATATCGAGCAAAGCGGACAAAACGTTTGCTTCATAAGAGTATTAATACACCCTGATAATAAAAGTAGGCTAAGCCCGGGAGAGATCCGGAGAGATTAATTTTTTATGAAACAACCAAGGTCTTAATTATTTGTTTATCCATATACTTTCATGAAATTACAAATGTAAAAACTCTGATAACAGAATGGAACATTGGTCCAAAATGGAACGCTATGAAATTGCACGGGGAACGAGTGGAATCGGAACACTTAATACATTTTCGGTAATGTGTTACGTATGTCAAGTTCGTCCGTTTTTCGATACCTCGTTTAGTTTTCGAGACACTAGCCATTTTATAAAATTAAATTTTTTTTAAATGGCCGTTATCTCCGAAATTAAACGAGACAGGCCAAAACGAACAAAATATTTGCTCCACAGGAATATTATTACACACTTCAAATACAAATAGGCTAGGTGCGGAAAAGCTCCCGAGGATTCCATTTTTTACAAAGCGGCCACAGGGTGATTTATTTTTTTTTTTATTTTAAATATAAATTTAGATACTCCGATAAAACAAAGTTCTTTTCCCAGTTCAATACAATTTCGTTGCCTTAAATTAACGTTCCAATTTCAAGCGTTCGCAATTCCGTATCGTTCTTAATGTTTATTTTTTAAATTCCACTTATTCTCCGTTCCATTAAATTTCGTTCCCAATATGGAGCACACCAATTCCACTCATTGCTTGTTTTATATCGCTTCGAATTAAAAAAAAACCTTAAAAAAAAATATGTATTTTTACTTTCCAACCCTGTTCCAACCCACACTTTTTGTAAACATTACACCACAACTCCAACCTTGAGGAGTTTTGAGGTCTTTTATGAAGATCGCGGTCCGTTGGCTCTCTACAAAAAGTGAATTAATAATTTATAGTCTATACTGTGTTATAAATATAATAAAAAAACAAATAATTAATTACAAGCGTTTCAAAAGCCATTTATAATCGTAACATTTTAATTGTGATCTCAAACCTGACAATTCAAAATTAAATTCAAATTTACAAAATTTAAAAAAAAACTCTTAAATAAAATTAAAATCTCCATATCTCCAAAACATTTTTCAAGTTTTGCCATTCTTTTAATTGTTTGTGATTTTTTTTTTCAAGTTTAGATATATATTTAAATTTTGACTGTAATTTTTTAAATTTTTCAACTTTTGTGCCTTTTTTTAATTTCAGAGATTTTTTTCAATTTTGTCAATTCAAGCTATTTTTTAATTTTGTTATTTTTTTTCAATTTGTTATCATTATGGGTTATAAAAACTGGATATTTTTTGTTTTGAAATTTAGTTTGAAATAATAATAAAAAACAAAATTAAATTTAATATCTGAAAACGCTAACGTTTGGCTTTCTTGCTTTTTAATTTTAACAACAAACGGGGCCAAAGATTGAATTTTTGGTTTACAACTTCTATTTGTAACATAACAAATAAAGTGATACTACAGATTTAAGAGAAAAAATAAGAAAAATTCAACATTTCGTATGTTTTGCATATACAAACTTTAAATACTGTGTAGTGCTAAACAGAGCTCAAATTTTTTTTATCAAGCATTGTTGATCTTCTGAATGGATTTGCAATTTTTACTCTTCGTTTTATTCACTTAACTATCTACACTCTAATTAATTTCTGTTGAAATTTACCCAACTTATATTAGGAAACTATACTCCTACTATAAGTTGGGTAAATTTACTCTATGTGTGTAAATGAAAAAAATACACACATTACGTGTAAGTTGGTCAACAAAAATCGTTTAAATGTACTATGCAAGTGCGTAAAAATATAATTAAATTAGAAATAAATGAATAATTTCACTGAATTTTTGAGTAAAAAAACATGCTTTACTTGTAAATATACGGATAAAATGCGTTAAAATACATTTTTATATGCGTAAGAACCCCCTAAAAATGCGTATATTTACCATTGCGGTAAGAAAGAAAAACAGATCAAAAAATGTTTCAAATAAAACAAAGAATTAATTTTTAGAAAGAGTTTTATTAATGTGTTGTATAATAATAATTAAAATATAAATATAATATAAATATTTGTATATATGTGGTTGTACATATACAGAGCTTCAAAGATTGAATTCTATTTTGAAAAAATCAGATCGGATTTTTTAAATCGAATGATTTTTTTCTTAATCAATCGCAGAGAATTCATTCTTTGGAATTCACTAGTGGGGAATTCAATCAATTTAGCTAATTCAAGATAATCAATTATTGAATTCAATCATTGGGAAGTCAATTGTTGGGAATTCAATCATTGCGAATTCAATAATTGGGAATTCAATCTATTTTTTACTCAATCGATTTACAATTTGCCAAAATCAGCGAAACTGAAAAACACCGGCAGAATTGAAAAAAAACGCTAAAATTGAAAAAAATATCGTTAAAACGAAAAAAATCCCCAAAAATTTAAAACCATCTCCAAAATTGAAAAAAAAAGCCAAAAATGTAAAAAATCACTTAAATTGAAAAAATCAACAAAATTTCCAAAAAATCACTAAAATTTGCCAAAATTGAAAAATCACCAAAACTAAAAGAAATCGCCAAAAATAAAAAATATGGCCAAAAATGAGAAAAATTGCTAAAAATGAAAACATCGCCAAAATGAAAAAAAACTTCAAAATTTAAAAACGGCAAAAGTAAAAAATCGCAAAAATTTAAAAAAAATCACCATAATTGATAAAAAAAAAAAATAGCTCAAATTGGAAAAAGTTGTCTGTGTCATTTATTTATCTCTGTTAGTTTTTGAAACATAGGCGAGGTTTTAAATATATACTCTTTTTTATCTGCGATGCTTACTTTTCGAGAAAAAACTCGATTTACGAAGCCAATCAAATCGAAATTTAGGATCGTTGTAGGGTAATGGGGTTAAGTTTTTAACAATGGTGCAACCATTTTTTCTCGAGCTCCACTAGTTTTCGAAATATGTACCTTTTAAAAATTGACTAAACAAAAACCGTCCATAACTCAAAAAATAAAAGAGCTACCAATGTTCAAAACTCAACCCCAATACCGGTTCTAAATTTCTTAGATCGCGTTTTTCTAAGTTTAACGAGTTTTTTTTTTAAGTTCTGCAGATTTTCTTTTAATTCTAGGGATTTTTTTAATTTTTTTACGATTTTTTTAATGTTAGTGTTTTTTTTTTTTTTAATTGTAGATTTTTTTTTAATTTCAGTGATTTTTTTTATTAATTTTAACGTTTTTTTTTAAAGATTTTTCAATTTTAGCGATTTTTTGCCGATTTTTTTCATTTTGGCAATTTTTTCAATATTGGCGATATTTTTAAATCGATTGAGGTTTTACTGAATAAATCGAATGAGGAATTTTATTCTTTAAAGCTCTGTACATATATTATATTTTGAAAATATTTTTCCATAATTAGGATGCAAACACTTGGAAATAAACTATAAACTAAACACTATCACAAATATACTACAGTTAAAAATTTTTTTTTTATTAAAATTCTCAATAAATTAAATTTTTAGACTTGTTTGGTTTTTTTTAATTTGTTTAATTTTTTTTTCAATTTAAAAAATTTCAAAATATTTATTACTATAATAAGTTAGTATATTCACAAACTTTTTGCGTAAAAATTTTATTTAACAAAATAATATTACTTTTAGGCATAATGTGTTTAATTGTAAACACAGAATTGGTAAAAATACTGTAAGTGGGTATTATTGTATATAAAAGTGTGCGCAAAATAGTTTTACGCATTTTGATGTATGAATTTACCGAATTTGCGTAATAATACGTAAAACTTTACTCGTTTTAAAGTAGTAAATTTACAATCATTTTTTAGAGTGTAGTTTAAATATAGTGGCAAAGCTAAATGTTATACAAACAATTCCTAAAAAAAGAAAATTTCTAAGCTTCCTAGACATTCCCTTGAAAATTTCCAATAAAATTAAATTTTTAAGAAATACAACCCCATACAAATTTTTAAAATTTTGAGATAATTATCAATATTGACTCATTAAATATCTTTTCTGGGTCTGGGGTTAAAAAATTAAAGGTGCAGTATGACTCTTTTTGACCAAAGATTGAAATTCTGTACTACACAACAGTGTTTTACTAAAAAAGCCCCCTTAAGATTCATAAGAATTAAATATTATTAAAATAAATTCCACACTGCGTATGAGTGTTATTAATTTTAGAATATTATTAATATTACTCATACGACCCCAGATGAGACAAAACATTAAATTTTTTGACATTTTCTTAAAACAAAAATACTAAATTATAAAAAGATTTCTTCTTTTAGCAAAATGTCATGTGTAATCACTTTTAAAAAAATTCCTAAATATCAAATACACACTTTGTCAACAACTTAAGCCCAGACAACCAACAACTTGTTTTAAATCATTGAGGTTAATAAACAATTACCCATTGGGGCATTGCAAAAACCAATTTTTTAACACCTACTTAATTCACTAATACCCCCGACTACATGTACAAAATGTTAACATCACAAATAATAATAATTATAATTATGATAATAGGCATGTTGAGTATTAAAAACAAAAACAACATCACAGAAAACCCCCCTCCTACCCTTAATTCTAGAACAATTCTCTTAAGTAAGTAATTATTATATGTTCATCAGGGTTATAAGTTTTGATATATTAGTTTTTTTTGCAAATATCAAATTTTACCTTTTCTTTGCCTAAAATCCATAAAAAAGAAAACGAAACTCAATATTATATTAATATATTCGCGGGTTTTAAAAAAGTTTCCGCATAAACCTTTTTAAAGTTTGACACATTTTTTGTTTAATTAAGCTTAATATTAATAGTTCGCTAAAATGTTAAAGTTATTATACTCCAGATGCCTATCGATCTTAAATATAAAATCTTTGATATAAAAAATATTTTAGCGTGTTCGCGACATGGAAATCAAAATTCGCAGAACAACAAGTGCATTACGTAAAAAGTAATTTAAAATATGTTGTGCAGTAATTTTGGTCCACAAATGCAACTTAAATGGTAAAGACTTGCAAAAATGCATGTTTAGAAAATGCACTTTTGTTTCAAACTTACCCGAAAAATCCAATATTTAAGAAACTCAGAATTATTTTTGCGCGGTTTTCAAAAAAGTTTCCGCAAAAAAATTTTGTTTTTGTTTAATTAAGCTTAAAATTTATATTTCGCTAAAATTTTCAAGTTATTATACTCCAGATGCCTATCGATCTTAATGTACACAAAAATTTTTAAATTGAACTGTTTTCGCGGAATTTGATATAAAAGAAGTTGTTTGAGTTTTCGTAATTTAAAGTATGCCGTAATTTTAATCCACAAATGCAACTTGGATGGTAAAAACTTGCAAAAATGCATTTTTAAAAAATGAACTTTATACTTCAGGTTTTTGTTTCGAACTTACCCGAAAAAGCGATATTTAAGAAACGCAAAATACTTTTTTCGCGGTTCCCAAAAAAGTCTCCGCATAAACCTTTTTAAAGTTCGACACAATATTTTTTTGTTTAATTAAGCATAAAATTAATATTTCGCTAAAATTTCAAAGTTATTACTACAGATGCCTATCAATCTTATAGGATACAAACATTTTTTAATTAAACTGTTTTCGCGGAATTTGATATAAAAAAAGTTGTTTGAGTTTTCGCAATATGGGGATCAAAATTCGAACAACGAGCACATTACGGTAAAAGTAATTTAAAATATATTGCACCGTAATTTTGGTCCACAAATGCAACTTAAATGGTAAAAACTTGCAAAAATTCATTTTTAGAAAATGCACTTTTTGCTGCAGGTTTTTGTTTCAAACTTACCCAAAAAAGCGATATTTATTATCAATGCGATTTTGCCTTTAACTGGGTGATTGGTAAAAAAAAAAGTTATAACCCTAACATCCATATGTAGGATGCATAGTGTTTATGTATCTGTGGCTATCTAGTAGTCTGGAAAATAACCAAAAAGGTGTTACATAAACAAATTAAATCTTCTCAAGATATGACATATTGCGTAATAGCAACAACTTGAGACATTACAACAAGATGTTACGATACGATGTTGAAGCAGAAGAAGATGAAGAAGGCGAAACCGAAGTGGAAGACACATTTATGAAATCCAACCACAAATTACCTGACACATGCAGAAGAAAACTAGAAAATAATACAACAACATAAAAACATACTAATACAATATTTCCACATGAAGGTACAGTAGGTGGTCAATAAATTAGTAATGGTAGAAAAAAATGCTAAAATAAAAGATATATATAAAAAACCAGTGTTCCCCCTAGATTTAGGACTTTTTTAGGTACGAAGATCACAAACTTCTTTTTTTTTTTTTTTTTTTTTAAAAAAAAGAGAAGCAACACTCAGGAAATTCTTCCTATTAATTAATGTGTTGCTTTCTTTGGAAAGGGGATAGTGGAGAGATGAAAGGTGGTGAAAGATGAAGGGCTTCAAACTTGGCAACACTGTAATTGCGCGAGATGATAAGTCTTAGAACAGTTGTTGCTAGCCACCTGATGTAGAGTTGCCGAATTTATTGAAGCTTTTTTTTTCATAGCCCTGATTTATTATTTTACTTCGGTGGGGTTAAGTGCTATGGGAACACCGAAGGTGGGTGTAGCGATACATATAAGTGATAGAAAACTCATACATATTATTCTTCTAAATTGATGTTGTCGTCACCAGGAATCGAACCCGGGACCATCCGTGTAACAGTCCAACGCGGTAACCATTACACCACAACACCCACATGAACTGAGTTTCTTAGTAAACTGAACCTCCGAGTCAAAAACGAATTTTGAAATGTTTAAACGCAAATATTTTATGAACTTTTTAAAAAAAAAAATTTAATTTTTTAACGGGTACATCGACAATTTTTCCCAAAATCATTTCGCTTGATGACAACAAACGCGCTGTATGAATTAATAATTTGAATTAAATCAAAGCAAAAACTATAGACAACTACAACCCCGGCTATATTAAAGTTATTTTGTGTAGTATTATATTTTTTTAATCGGTTTGGGAGGATAAATCATAATCATACCACGTTGGAGACGAGCCTGATGACTTATTTTTTTTAACTTTTAACAAGTTTTATTCAAAATTAATATTTCATAAGATTTATGAAATTTTATCTCAAAATATCTAATTTGAACCACCGAAATTATTTATCTTACGGGGCCTAATTAGATCCAATCTCATGGAAGATTTTAAGATCAATCAGGATCTCAATTAGATATTATTGGATAGCCCATATATATTTTTCAGGGATCCAATTGGATATTATAGGATACCCCAATTTCGAGATGAACTTGAATACTGATATATATCGAATAAGATATGATTTTATATTTGAGACATATATTTTTTTTTATAAAAATAGTAGGTTTTATTAAAAAAGTGTATTTTATTAAAAAATACATTTTATACAAAAATTACCTTTTATAAAAAAGTACTTTTTTTAAAAAAAAGTAATTTTTATAAAAAAAAGTACCTTTTATTAAAAAAAAAGTATCTTTTACAATCAGGATATTTTACAAAAAGTACCTTTTTTAAAAAAATTGCCTTGTATTAAAGTACATTAAAAGAACATTTTACTAAAAAAAAAAAAGTACATTTTTATTAAAAAGTACCTTTTATCTTCTACACTCTGCCTACTCCTTTCGAGGACTTGTATACGTCAAACGATCAATCACTGATAAGCCGACTTATATTGAAAGCTTGGATGCTCTGAACAGTTTTTTTTCGTACTAATGATAATTTCAATTCGTATAATCAACATGATAACGTGCCGGATGACAATGGTGCTGTCTAGCTTTTTTCATCAATATTACGCTGAGGTCACTAAATTCAACATATTTATTTTATCTTTTGCACTTTATATAGCTTTATTATTTTCTTTGTTTTTAATCATCTTCTTTTTAATAACTTTTTCTATTTCCAATTTTTCAAATATAAAATCAGATTGCGTTGCTTTTAGGGTTGGTTTTTATTTAAAACTTATTTTAAATTATATTTCAATGAACAATTTTGGTAGCATAAGACAAAATTCCAAAGATGCGACGTTTAATATGGTTAAAATCTTAGCAAGACAGAAGGAAGGTTTAAAATTCTGCCATATAAACGCACAAAGTTTATTGTGTAAAATCGATGAATTTCGATTTATTTTTGAAAGTTCTGATGTTGACGTTGTGTGTGTTTCTGAGACCTGGCTCACTGAATCTATTCCAGATAGTCTGATAAGCATACATGGCTATAAAGTATTTAGATTTAATAGGAGCAGGTGTGGTGCAGGTGGAGTTGCAATTTATGTAAAAAATAGTATTACATGCAAATTTTGGTGTAAGTCAAAACAAACTGATATGATTGAATACATTTTTACCGAAATCTCATCATTTGGGAGAAAATTACTAGTTGGATGCGTTTATAGACCCAAATTTAACATTCCTTTTGACAATTTTGTCGAAACTTTAGAAAATTTAACCATGCCGCACAATGATGTAGTGATCTTAGGTGACTTCAATTCAAATCTACTCAAAGAATCGACCCTTAAGGATAGCATGGAATCACTAGGACTTTCACCTACTAATATTACAATGCCAACACATTTTACAACTCTCAATAGCACACTAATTGATATTATATTTGTGGGTGATCCATCGAAAGTCGTTTTATATGATCAAATTTCTGCCTCTTGTTTTTCCAAACATGACTTGATGTTTTTAGTGTATGATTTTCCGTTACAACAAGAGGATCAGTTTTATAGTTACCGGAATTTTTTTTTTTTTTTTTCTTTTGATTGGAATAACATTTACTTTATGAGTTCTGTTGACGATCAGCTGGCATTTTTGGAAAACAACATTTAATCCCTATATGATGACACTGTACCTTTAATTAGGAAAAAAAATTACAAGTAAAACTAAACCGTGGTTCACCAAGAACATTAAGCAATCTATACAACGTAGAGATCTAGCTTACTCTAGATGGAAACGTTTTAGAACAGCAGGACTTAAAGGTGAATTTCGCTGTGCCAGAAATTATGTTAATAGTCAGATAAGATTGGCTAAATCCAACTATTATGCAAAACTATTTGGCTCTGCCATTGACTCAAGGAACACATGGAGAACTATTCGAGACATTGGTATCGGAAAATCTGGTAAAACTAATAGCTGTCCCATTGACGCTGATGAACTCAATAATATCTTCACCAATATACCATCGGTTTCAACGAATAATGTAATACCAAACATTACTCCTATTGATAATAACTCGATTTCTCTAGAAAACTCTTTCGAGTTTTCTTGTGTTAGCCAGGTTGAAGTTTTATCTTGCTTTTCATTGGTTAAATCCAATGCAGTTGGTTTCGACAATATACATCCTAATTTTATTAAAATTATTTTACCATTAATATTGCCATTTATTACACACCTTTTTAATACTATTATAACTTCTAGTTCTTTTCCTACAAAATGGAAGCACGCGAAGGTTATACCACTACCAAAGTCGAACACGGAATATCGCCCAATAGCAATACTAAGTTTTCTTTCAAAAATTTTGGAGAAGATTTTGCATTTGCAAATGAGTTCCTACATACACGAAAATCTTTTAATGTCCGAAAAACAATCGGGGTTTCGTCCCAACCACAGCTGTGTAACTGCGCTGGTTGACGTGTCCGAGAATATAAGACGCGAACTCGATAATGGTAAAATTAATTTCCTGGTACTTCTCGACCATTCCAAGGCATTTGACACTGTAAACCATCAAACGTTATGCATGAAATTGAAAAAATGTTTCAACTTTTCATCTTCATCAACTAATTTAATATCGTCTTATCTTACTGATAGAAGTCAATCTGTACACGTTAATAACACTACTTCAAATCCTATAACACTCACAAAAGGTGTACCACAGGGTTCGATCCTAGGACCTCTCCTTTTTTCAGTTTATGCCAATGATTTACCACAGCAACTTACTTATTGTAAAATACATATGTATGTGGATGATGTTCAGTTGTACTTAAGTAGCCCTGCAAACTCTGTTAGTGAAAATGTCGAAAAACTTAATTATGATCTAAATAAAATACATTGCTGGGCAGTTGCGAATAGCCTTTGTCTTAATCCACAAAAATCAAAATGTTTAGTAATTCATAAAAAATCCATTACACCACTTTTTGAAAATGATATTATAATAAACAATAAAAAAATCGAAATGGTGCAAAGAGTTAAGAATTTAGGGGTAGTGTTTAACAACAATTTATCCTGGTCAAGCCACATAAATACTCTCGTAGTTCAAACATATGTGAAACTTCGAACGCTGTGGGTAACACACCACCATACACCACTAAGAGTAAGGCAACTTCTTGCAAAGGCTTACCTGATTCCTAGTCTAATTTACGGCTGTGAACTTTTCGCTAACTGTGATTCCATCAGCAAGAAAAATTAGAGGTTTTGTATAACAACATCATAAAATATGTTTACGGATTGAGGAAGAGTGATGGAGTCTCTGCTGTTTCAAAAAATCTTTATGGTGTATCTTTCGAAAACCTTCTTAAAATTAGAGTCCTTATTTTTCTGCACAAAGTTGCATACACTGAAAAACCACAATACCTTTTTAATTTTATACAATTTGCCAGATCTACCAGGGGTAAGAACATGATTATACCTAGATTTAAATGTCTTTTGTCAGAATGGCAATTTTTCATAAACGCCGTTCGTCTTTGGAATGATGTGCCAAACAACCAACAAACAAATAGCAACGCAATTCTTTTTAGGAAATTTTTATTGAATCTTTTGCGAAACTTAAATAAAAATTTCTCGTTCGAGATTAATTTGTAAAATGTTATCATATCTTTATTTTATATTTATTTATATATTGTTTTAAAATTTTCATGTAACTTTTAATATTATTAATTTTAGTATATTTATTTTTTTTTTTTTAATTTTATATTTAATATTAATTTTTTATGTGGCATTCCTTGTAAACCAATATAATCCTGTGCTTTAATTATAAGACTTGTTCTTGTTGCACAGGAAATCGATAAATAAAAATAATAATAATAATAATTAAAATAGTTACTTTTATTCAAAAAGTACCTCATATTAAAAAAGTACCTCTTATTAAAAAAGTACATCTCATTGAAAAAGTGTCTTTTTACAAAACAAATATAAAAAAGCGCTTTGGTTAAACGTGTCGATACAAAATTAAAGCGAATTTAAAAAAAAAATCTTTAAGTCATAATGTTTAGGTCAGTTAATGTTAAATATATGTTAGTCTTAAGTTTTCCCCTACCGTTGTTTTATAATCAAGTATGTACCACATATCACTCTCCATACAAATTTATTAAAATAACAAAAGAAAAAGATTTTTCTAGTACAACAAACTATAATAATATTTTAGTACTATGTACTCTATACGCATTTTAGTTATTAAAACCAAAGTAATCGTCAGACATCTTCTTGTTTTGTATGTTATTTTTTTTTTCTCTGTAATATAGAATATAAAGTGGTATAGTTGTTGAACTGTCTATGTCTCAAAAAGGGTGATTTCAAACATAGATAGAAAAAAATACAAAAAACTATAAAGAAGGTGTTGACTAAGTACATTTTTATAATAGAAAATTAAAGAAACCCCATTGAAAATCACGCAAAACAAATAAAGACAGACAGACGGACACACACTGACAGTTCGAGAGACATAGATATGGAAGACAGCAGCGACACATTCATGCGAACTCACAAGACGTATGAGTTACATTTGTAGCCCAAGGCAAATAATAAATTGCGTATACGTCAGAGTGGCAATTGGTGTCTCAAGTGTTGTGTTATTTTTATATTTTCAAAAAGAAAAATTGAAAATATAAAAAAAAAAAAAAAAAAATTCAAATCTAAATGAATTTTCTATGCGTTTTATATTATTTTTGTTTTATCAAGTATTGTATATAAAATAAAACATAAAAAATAATAATATTCAAATATAGAAACAATAATGTAAAGAATATAATCAGTCTACAAGAACACAAATAAAAGAGAAAAGAAAAATACAATTGTAACCAACCAACCCACTTGTAAATGTCTGAAGATTTTTAACTGTTGTTGTTTGTGAAATGGAAAAAAATTAGAATAATATTTTTAACACTTTAATGCACGATGCATTTTGAAAGCTTAAAAGGCATTTAGAAAAATTTGGGAAAACTCTTTATTTCCATTCAATCCATTTGAGCTTGAATAAAATTTACCAAAAAATGCATCTTTTTAAAAAAGTATTTTTTTCTTTAAAATGTGTCTCTTATTCAAAAAGTACCTTTTATTAAAAAAAAATCATTCATTAAATATTGCCTTTATTATAAAATACATTTATACTATCTTTTATACCAAAAGTTAATTTTTTCAAAAAGTACCTTTTATTCAAAAAGTACATTTTATTCAAAGTGAACCTTTTATTCAAATAGTACCTTTTTTCAAAAAGTACGTTATATTCAAAAAGTATTTTTTATGTAAAAAGTACCATTTATAAAAATAGTACGTCTTATTAAAAAAATATTTTTAACTTAAAAAGTACAACTCATTAAAAAATTATATTTTATTAATTAACTTATTAATTTTATTAGTTTAATTCAAAATAAATCTTTTATTAAAACGGTATCTTTTATTGAAAAAAATACATTTTATTTAAAAAGTAATTTTTATTTAAAAAAAATACATTTTATTGAAAAAGTGCCTTCTATAAACAAATTACCTTGTATTAAAAAAGTACTTTTTATTAAAAAAGTACCCTTTATTAAAAAGTACTTTTTATTAAAAAAGTACCTTCTATAAAAAAGTACATTTTATTAAAAAAGCACATTTTCTTAAAAAATTACCTTTTATTAAAAAAATGCCTTTTATTATAAATTACATTTTATTAAAAAAGTAACATTTATTAAAAAGTACCTTTTATTAAAACAGTAGGTTTAATTCTAAAAGCACCTTTCATTCAAAAACTACCTTTTACTTATCGCAACATAAGTGTAATTCTTCGTAAACATAAACAGTAAACCACAAACAAGTTTTAAAGAATTTTCCAAGTCGGATTTTTGTAACCGGTAAAAATTGTATTCAAAATTTTAATAGAAATAAATGTTTACACAAACATATATAACAAATAAAACAAAAATGCGAAACATTTTATTTTCATAATATTCCCTATTTTGTATTTTTTTGATCTTTTTTAAATGGTTTGCGTATCAATTTAAATGTCCCTGTCTATTTTGGACAACAATTAAAAATTAAATAAAAAAGCTTAGCATTATATATGGTAACCTCTTAAGCAGCGTTAGATACAAAAAACGTTTCAATAAAGAAAATTAAAATAAAATTTAATTTAAACATAAATTTTCGTCGATTTTCTGCATTTTCTGTATTTTCTAACAATTTTATATGCTTTTCCAGAGGTTTTTTAATTTAGGTCCACTTTAGGGTACATGTTCATTAATGTGAACGTTTTGAGTAATTTTAAAAATTGTTATATAACTTTTTAAAAATGTTGCCACAAAAAAATTATATGTAGCCGAAAAATGGCCAAGGAGTTGGCCTATAAGCAGAACTTGGAATACTCCAATTAGTTTTTTTACCAGGTGTAGGGCCACATTAGGGTCCATTCCCTTATATATATGCAACACCAAGAAAAAAACGAAAGGTCCACTTAAGTGAGCATTCTCTTATTATTAAACAAGACATGAATTTATATGAACGTTTTTACTTCGGTTTTTTTTATAAAATTACCTTTTGGTACCTTTACTTAATACTTTAACTGACTCAGTTAAGAGACCTTACTAATGATCTTATGCATTAAAGGATTAATATTAAAATGGAAAATATAGATATTTATCAGGATATTATTTTTCGTTCTTTCCCCTTTTTTTTTTAATTTTTTTTATTTGTCTCCTGTCGTCTCGGTTAAACTGTCTGTGTTTCACAAGTCAAGTGGAAGTTAATGAAACTATATGTACTCAGATACTTTTGCAAAACAGCCGCTCCAGACTAACAGATAGACAAGAATTTTGTTATGTACAATAAATAGCTACCCGAGCAAAAAAAAGTTGTAACGATAATCTCAATTGATATAGATCTCAAAATTTGGGTATCCTGTCTTGTCGTTTGATTTAGATATTTTGGGATTAAATTGGACTCACTTAAATTTCATGAAATATTTAATTAAAAAAAAAATAATTTAGTCGACCATATATAATGATATATCAAACTAAATTGTTAATCTGGAATCGTATATTTATTTATATATTTATATCATCTAATATCATATATAATTATATCTTAAAGTGTATCATACTTAATGTCAAGCATTATATAGCTTATATATCACCATATATAATTACATATTATGTTATATATGAGAATGTGTTATTATATATGACAATAGATCTATCATATCGTGTTATATATAGCACATATTTTAATATATAATTTTATATATGTTAATATATAAAAATATGTCGATATATATGTTACCACATAGGAAATATATAATAATATATGGCTGTGCATGACAACATATATAATAAGTAGTGATCGGAAATTGATATAAATACAGGTTTTTGTCATTTGCAGAAGGGCAAAATTCACCAAATTTCTTTTCGAATCGACTAATTTGCAACAAAATAGCATCGATTTGATAAACCCGTTTAAAAAAAATATATGATGCTTTATATAATCATACGTAATTTAATATGTGTCTTAATACAGATTTATCCGAGAAATGGGTCCATATAATAATATAAGTTTGCATTAGTTCAGTTCTAATTTGATAATATCAGATTAAACTACATCCGCATAATGGAGCGATACAATGTTATCCGATTTTGTATAGTGTAATAAATTTATATCAGAACTGATGCAAATAAAGGGTCCGCCAAATAACTTTTTTTTTTTTTTGAAAATGTTATAAAAAAAAACTATTGAATATTTTCTCAAATTTCTTTTTTTAGTTGAAAGTACAATCCTTC
Organism: Delia radicum; assembly: GCA_021234595.1. Taxonomy (NCBI): domain Eukaryota; kingdom Metazoa; phylum Arthropoda; class Insecta; order Diptera; family Anthomyiidae; genus Delia; species Delia radicum. The sequence continues at coordinate 78,844,923 of CM037854.1, forward strand.
CGTTTAATAATGGAAAATAATTTCATTCAAATGGCTGCCTCGGCTGGCCATGCAGTAGCCTACACGATCGGTCCAATTTTTAAGCACATTATCGAATTATCGATTGTGTGCAGCTGTATTTCACCAATGGCTTCACGAATATTGTCCTTTAAAGCGTCAATTGTCTCTGGCTTGTTGGCGTAACACTTATCTTAGACGGCACCCCACAAATAATAGTCCAACGGGGTCACATCGCAGCTCCGAGGGGGCCAAACGACATCAGCTCTGCGGCTGATTTGAATTTTCGCACACATTCTGCAACATTACCATGATTTTCAAAGTAATGTCGCAATATTTCCTAGCGTTGTTCAAGCGTTTACACAACCATATTCGTTCAGCGGAAGGATAAAACTAATTATCTGTCAAATCAGACATGAGCTAAGTGTTACCATTCACGAAATAAGCACTAGTTGAAAAAAAAAGTTAGATGGCGGACCCTTTATATACAAAATAAACTACAGTTTTATCCGATTTTATATTGTTCTTTGAAATCCAAAATATTTGCAGAATTAATTACCGTCTAATACGGAGTTTGCTTCAACGTTATTATTCCTTTCCAATCTTATTCACCGTCAAAAAGTTTACGACTTTATAATATGTAGCAAAATCCTTTCCATATGGAAATTTAATTTAATTCATACAATTCTCTGGAAATTACCTAAAAAAATAAGTTTTTTGAGAAATAAACTTTGAAAAAACTAGTAAAGATTATATGGAGTTTAGTAACTTCAACATTGAATATCAAACATGGAAAAAACGTTAAAACATAAGTTAGCTTTTTACATTGAAAAAATTGAACACTAAATTAAAAATTCTTAATGTTACTAATGAAACAAGTTCTTTTTTAGGGTTCCTACATCTTTTGTGTATAAGGTGTAGAAATTTAGAAACCAGAAAGAAATCAATATGCGTATTCAAAGACAAAAATTGGCGTAAATTTTCTTCGACCTAAGTGGTCTTGTCAAAAACCCTCATTACATATAATCATGTAGTGTTTTATAGAAATATATATGTTACTGCATGCTATTATATGTAAATGCATATGTTTATATATAAACATTCTTTCCTAAAATGTTTTTAATGCGACTCAACATATAATTACAGCTTATTACATATCGGCCAATAAATAATCGTATATGACATATACAATTATATATGGTTAATCTAATGATGTATGGTTAATCTAAGATATAAATCAAACCAAAATTATATATAACAGCATACGGTGTAATATTCAAAAATGAGTATTTCGTTTTGGATAACACGATAGCTTGACCTTTCCATAGTTATATATAAAGATATATCGTTCCAATCCAAAAAAAAGTCTGTTTGAAGTATATTTGTCCTGAATTTTAAAAAATTGTGAATTTTGGCACGTACTCAAACGATAAAAACCTAATATATATTTTAAGGTACTTATTATAGTTGCTACCCGCTGCCTTCGTAGTGTATTTTGTAATTTTTTTACAAAGTAAAGTTTAAAAGCTTGACAATGTATGAGAAAAATATTTATAAAATATCCATATATTAATTTTGATCCACCACAGCATCATTTACTATAGTTTGAAACAAGTAATTTTATTTATGGACTTTTTAAAAATAAAACTTAAGTTGTTTTAATCCACAATTTTGTTGTATCAAAACCAGATACAAAAAAATTCCATGGTTGATTTTTTTTACGTATTTTGCACTACCTCGTCACTACCACATTTTCACATGCCGCGACATCTAATTCATTTTGCGTATATATTTTAATCTGGTTGTCGTCCACACTATTAATGTGCTTACCATCACAATTTTTTTAGCAAAATAGTTTAGTAAAACATTAGTAAAATATTAGTAAAACATTAGCTCAAAACAGTTAAATCCTGAATAATTATAACTTAAATTTTAACTGAAAACATAATTTTAGCAAAAAATTTGTTAAAAAATAGTATTCCTGACTTACATGACGTATTACTAACTTTTCTACTAACTTATTTTGTTGAGTGTAGTTGTCAAAAAATTAATGAATTTTACAATTTTTTTTTCGCAGGTTTATAAATATTTTTTTTTATGTCTCGAAGACAAAAAAACTTCCAAACCCTTACATATAATATATTTTAAAATAAAAACAAAAGATTACATATAATTTTTTTTTTTACTCGGGCGAACATTATAATATACGACTGTAATAAATGTCTGTGAAAGGAAAACAACGTATTGTCATTTTATAGATACTAAAACAAATAAAGCATCTGCATTGGAATTTGGATGTTGGTTTAATCGAAACATTACTTCTATATACACAACCAAAGTACAGTATATTGTTGCAATGCCTGATATTTATACACTCATAGTAAAAACCTGTAAAAACCTGCAAAAATTAGTTAAAAATTACGTTGCAGAAAAAACTGTTCAAATTAACTGTTTTTTTAGTAAGTAGATATTAGTACGATGAGAACAGCAAAAATAAAACTGTTTAATTTTAGTTAATTAAAAATATCAATTTAACCTGCTAAAACCAACAAAACCTTTTACTAAATATGTGTTAACAAAAAACAGCAAATAAAAACATTAATATCAAAAACAAAATTTGTTGTATTTGCTATAAATTTGGTTATATGCAAATAACAGTAAATTTTGCAAATATATACACAAACTTTTGCTAAAAAGATAGTAAACTGCTGATTTCAGAAGTGCTGATTTTCATTTGCATTAAAAAAAATCTAAAGAAAACTTTAAACATTTTAAATTTTTCTGTGATTTTTTTGTCTACTAATATTTAACTAATTTTTGCTTATTTTAGCAGATTTATTTTAACTAAAATTTAGCACAAATATAACAAAAATTGTACAGATTTGTTTTTACTTTTCTTACATTAATAATATTTAGTAAAATTTGCAAATTTTAGCAGTTTTTAATGCAACATAATTTTGAACTAATTTTTAGTAGTTATAACAAAAACTTTCCCAAGATTTTTTCTATTAGTGTAATACTACGTACTAAATATTATATATAGTTATATATACAATAACGTCATCATCACCATCGTCATATTGTATAAGTATTTATCTAAGAAAATGCGTCAGTATTGAATAAACATTTTGTATTGTACATTTTATATGTAATTAATTATTGTTAGTTTAATCCCAGTGTAGAAAAACATTACCATATAAGTGCTTATATAAGCACATATTTGGTAATGGCAAGTAATAACAAATGTCATTACTTTTACATGGGCATGTAGCGCTAAATAATGGCATATCGTTACAAAACACCTTACAAAAAATAGAAAAATATGTGATTACATATTTGGTTACCAGTATGGAGAAAAAGAATTAGTCGAAAAATAAATTTAAAAAAAAATAAATATTATATTATATATTATATTATATTATTATATAATATATTTTTTATATTATATAATATTATTGAAAAAAAAAATTTTAATAAAATGTTCCCACACGGTACTCGAACCTGGGCCTCCAGGTTGTCAGTCAACTGATCTACCATCTCAGCTAACTCGACATGTTACACTTGATAGATAAAAACATAAATGACTTGCTTGCACAAAATGTCGTTACTTTCCACCTTACAAAAAATCAGAGCTGGAAAAGTAATGACAAATAGATTTTTAAAAAGTATTAAGATCATTATTTTAAATTAAAAATAATTATAAAAAATAAGTACTTATGGGTACTGGTATATTTTTTTTTTTTTTTTTTTTTTTTTTTTTAATTTAACCAATACTCAGGGGATGCCCCCTACTCATGCAGTGCATTGTATTGATCAGGAAAATAAGGTATGGGAAGGAGGAAAGAGGGAGTAGTGTTTGTGGATATTTGATTTAAATTTTTCTAAATTGTAAGTAACAGGGAAGACTTCTGCGGGAAGTTTGTTCCACATACGAATCGTTCGACTAAAAAACGAATTTTCTCTGTAATGCGTTGTGCGAAACACAGGACAATCAACTACAAACGGATGTGCTCTACGAGATAAGCGAGTATTACGAATAAAAACTCGGGCTCGTGGAATAAGTTCACTTATCTCAGATGAGCATCTCCCATGGTAATATCGATAGAAAAGTGTCACACAACCCACATTCCGACGATGCTCCAATGAATCAATAGAGTTGGATACACTACTGTCATTGATAAGCTTCACCGCCCTCCCCTGAACACGGTCCAGAAGCTTCAGAATAGACAATGGAGCCCCTGCCCATATATGAGAGTTGTATTCCATTTTTGGCCGGATATAGCTGGTATAAATAGTAAGGAGATCGGATGGAGTGAAGTAAGTCTTGCACCGTTTTAGAAAACCGAGACACTTGAATGCCTCTTTCGACACTTGAAATACGTGCTTATTCCAACGGACATCACACTGTATTCTCATGCCCAGAACATCAAGAGTATCCGATTCCTCAATACCTATACCATCCATAGTTACAGATGACAATGTCAATTCCACAGCCCGTCTGTGGGTTAACATACAACATTGGGTCTTGCGTGCATTAAAATCGACCTTATTTGCGCGACCCCACTCGGAGATTGTAGAAAGGTCTTGATTGAGTGTGTCATTCATGTTCTGCCGCATGCCCTCTATCTCCAAAGAGTTTGGCCTGTGATCGAATGAAAATGAATGACAAATGTTGCTGTCATCTGCAAAAGAGTAGATAGGGTTGATGGTCTGACCAAGAAGGTCATTAATAAAAATAAGAAAAAGGGTAGGAGAAAGAACAGAACCTTGCGGTACCCCTGAATTTAGCTGAAACTCGTTTGATGAGACCCCATCTAAAACAACACGTATAGTGCGGTCTCTGAGAAAACTCGTTATAAATCGAGAGAAGACATTACCGACACCAAAAGCAACTAGCTTAGTCACGAGTGCCCCGTGCCACACACGATCGAACGCCTTAGAAATATCTAGAGCAACCACTTTACTCTCACCAAAGCGGTGGATTGACCCGCTCCAACGTTCCGATAGAAACGCCAACAGGTCTCCCGTAGATCGACCACTACGGAAGCCATACTGCCGATCATTTAAAAGTGAATTGGTCTCTAAATATTTCACAAGATGGTGGTTAACCATGGTCTCCATCACTTTGGAGAGCGCAGAGCAAATTGCGATTGGGCGGTAATTTTCAGGGTTGTTAGCCGCACCCTTTTTAGGGATAGGCAGAACATTTTAATTAAATTTGTTAACTACTTTGAGAATTGCTTAAAAGTATGCATTAAATTAAATATATAATTTCTTTCCTAAAAGTATGCAACAATTTGTAATTAACCCGATCAAAAAAAAAGTTACATCTCAAATACCAAATCAGATCTCATTTGATATAGATCGATATTTATTATTATCGAAGTTTATCTCAAAATTGGGGTATTCAGTAATATCAGATTAGATCCTTATAATGTATTACTGGATTAAATAAGACCAAAATTTATCTCAAAATTCGGGCATACAAAAATATTTTTTATTAAGAAATCTTAAATACTTTCAATTTTTCAAAATTTAAAATTTTGAGATTATGAAAATTTTGTGTGCTCCATAAAATTTAAAGTTCTTAAAATGTTTTGCTGCATTTTCGCTACTAGTACTAAGCTCATTAAAATCTTTTATTTGATGTACGTTTTGGCCGAATTGATGCAGCGCTTTAGTTATCTAATTTTTTTTTATATAAATAGAATAGTGTTTGGTCTTCACAGTTTACTTTGTTTCCCAACAATTTTATATGCCTTTGAAAAGTTTTTTTATTTTAGGTCCACTTTAGAGTACATGTTTGCTTATGTGGACGTTTTGAGTTGTTTCAAAAATTATTATATAACTTTTTTTTATATTAGTTGACACAAGAAAATTATCTATAACAAATAGGTGGCCTTTAAGCTGGTGTATTTGGATTTGAAATTTTCCACTTACAAGGGAGTCTCCCGATGGGTCCTCTCCGATCTTAATGAAATTTGGATATGTGATAAAGAAAAAAAAATAATAAGAAACATGTATTTCTTTAGCGGCCCAATCTCACGTCTAATAGTTAAAAGGGTGGGGGGCGGGCAATATTTAATACATTTCTGTATGGAAACATGTCTGAAACTAATGAAATTCACATTTATTTGAACGCAGCTTTGGTGTACTCTAGAAAACAGAAATGCTGATATCAATATTGCATATGCAGTGTGTTAGGGTGTCCCTTTGTTTAAAATATTTAAAGTAAAGGTTGAACAACTCTTCGCAAACAGACGCATAAAAGCCAAACAATTACGAATGTCGGAAAAAGTTCAGACACTCCTTCCAATAAATTTCATAGCAATAATAGACATATTTTTTACCTTAATTTAACCATAATTATTTAACAAAGCGCTTGTTTTATTATCACTTAAAAAAGCTTAAAGCTATCAAACATGTTTCCTACATCAGTTAATGCGAAAATTTCTCTGAAGCAATTCGAAATAAGACGAAAAACTTAAAAATTGGTTAATTTTTTACCCCATTTTGTAACCAGGAAATTGGGCCACTAAAAATAATATGTGTTCTTTATTTTTTTATTCTTTATCACATATCCAAATTGTATTAAGATTGGAAACAACGCATCGCGATGGGTTCTTTTTCTTACTTTTTTTCAATAAATTTTTCTTTTGAAAAAGGTTTTTTTTTTCATATAAGGTACCTTTTTAATAAAATATACACTTTAATAAAAGATATTACAGTTATACGTACATAATTTTTATTTTCTAGATATTCGTGTTAATTTTGGTTTTATTGAGTTCTCATATAAAATTCTTAGTATATGTACCGAACAGTTTTACTAATATGTTATATTTAAATTTTAAAATCACTGTGCAAATTCTCAATATAATGAAAACTTAAATCTTGAAAAAAATTAGGTTATATAAAAACATTAATATGTTTATAGAAATTTATATTATTTCTAACATTTTACGTTTTTATCTTAAAAAGAAAGCGTCTGCCCCTTAAAGTAGTCTTTATTATACTTATCATCTCATCGCCTTAAAGTATGCAATTATATATTCATAGAAACTAGTACAACACTTCTTTTACCTAAAGTACATTATGTTTGCATATTTTTTAAAAACATTTTTATCTGGAATTTTTTATAAGATTTTGCTAGCAAAATGTCTTTTTAAATACTTCCATATGTTTTTTTTATAAACTGCAAAAAAATAAAGAAAGAAAGGATAAAAAAACTACAAATTATTATATAATATCTTCACTAACTTAAAAAATCCCTTACAACTCATATGCACAGATGCTTAACATCTTTATAATTTTCATACAAAATAAGTGAGCAATATCTAGATAGTAAAATGTAAAGATGATAAAAACTATACGTATGCTTAATATTAACACAAAATTTTAGTTTTTTTTTTTTTTATGACAAAAATAAGTTTACTCACTACAACAGACACTAACTAACAACCATATAAACTAAATGAAAAGAAAATATGTTGTTTAACAAAAAGTGAAAAAAAAATATTCACTAAAATGTCAACCTAATATACAGATTCATATCGATGGTCATAAGTTGATACTTCTAAACTCTAATTATTGTTTAATTTGATTTGATCTTGCCAAACGACTTCTGGCAAAATCCATTGTGTTTATAGCAAACAAATATAGGGATAAATGGTTAAAAAAGGTGAAAAACTACTTTTGTGTTAAAAAAAAATGGTTGAGGTGAAACAAAATGTTGGTGAATTTCAAATATTTTTAACCTCTAAGCGTGTGGTAATAAAAAAACATAATATTTTATACACAGCACACTACTATGAAGTTGTTCTAAGATACACATTTTGTATGGAATTTATATGGACAACTTAGAGGTACCTCACTCATAAATTTTGAACCACTAGACAGATTTTGCTAATTTTTATACATTCATGTATTACATTCATACATTATGTATTATAATAGGAAAGTAGTCGCTCCAAATATAAAGGACTTGCTCCAAATACAAACTCAATCATAAATTTTCCAATTTTTTTTTTTTTCTTCAATAGCAACTATTATATTTTTAGAATAGCAATTGACACCTGCAACTTAGGCATTTTAAAAAATTTTTAAAATGAATTTCAAAAAAGGAAGTTTTTGCATTTTTATCAAATTCGTCGGTTATTTTGGATTCCTGGTTATTCAGAATTCCATAACTGATTAGTTTTGAGTGTAGTAAATAAATGAAATAAAAAGTATTTTTTCGAAATTTAAAATTTTGGTAACTTTTAATAATAAGACAAAATGGGCCATTATCGGACGTCTTTCGGAACGGATTAACATTTTCCAAAAAAAAAAGTTGATTTCTTCTATTTGGAAACATGTGACATAATTACAAATATATTTTTAAGGGACACCCTAATATACACTTTATGGGGTATAAGAGATATATTTCGACACATTATAAATGGAATGGCAAACTGATATATAACCTCATTACAGTGTGTGAAGGGTCTAAAAAGTAAAAAATTTTAGAGAAAAAATCATGTAAAACGAGGAATATCTGAAAAAGCTAGTTTAAAGCTCAAAAATCTTAGGAAAAAATTGATTTTATGCCCAAAAATTAAATATCAAAAATGGTAAAAAATCAAATACGAGTATAAGTATCAAAAATGTCAAATTTGTCTTCTCTGCACCCCGTTTTTGTAACTTTTGCATCGAAAAAAAATGTTTGCAAAAACCATGTACAATAGAATCTGGCTCTGCTTAACATACACAGCAAAACCACACATTACCAAATAATGGGTAAAGTAATGTATCGCCATGGGCTCCACGCATTACATTACACCTTACTTCACCGATGAATTTTACAAGCGATCAGACTAAAAGTAATGGGATGGACTCATTACCTTGTAGGGGGTAAAGTAACTGGTAGCTTACATGGTTACAAGGTGGCAAAAAGTAATGTGTCTATAAATAGATTTTAATAAAAAAAAACATTTTTAAAAAAAAATATTACAAATATTTTTTTTTAATTAAATAAATAACGTGGTCGCGCAGGTATTCGAACCTGGAGGCTCTGGTTGTTAACAATTAGTTAGTCCAGAACTCTACCAACAGAGCTATCGATACATATAATATTTGATTGCTTAAAATGTGAATTGTTGTGTTTCTTGTTTTAGTTCGTGATATCAAAAATATACACTTTACCCTCATGCTTACAAAAACTCACAAAATAATGTGTCTATAAGTAGATTTTCAAGAAGATATTTTAATAATTACTTTATGTTTATAATTCATACATTATTGTTGATCGGAAAGTAATTATTTTATGTTTTGGAGCCCTATGCTCCTTATAGGAACGACGGGAATATATATGTATATAAAAGGTATTGAGGTATCATCACAAGGTAATCTATGAGTATTCAATTATCGATAACTCATTAATTTATGTTTTAAAATAATGTTGAATATTATTAGTATACATTACAATGTAATGCATTATGTAACCAACTATTGGTAACTGATTCCTTTTTTTATAAATAATGCTGAATGTAAGGAGTATGCATTATTAAGTAATGAATTATGTAACCCATTATAGGTAACACATTACTTTTTGTTGAAAAAAAATGATGCAGGTAAGGAGTATGCATTACAAGGTACTGCATTATTTTATCGCACCATTTGGCAAAGTTTTGCTGGGTATCAGGATGATCATTAATTTCTCGATGTCAAAAACTTCTCGCCTTAGTTACAGTAACGCGGTACTGGTTATAAAAAATTGCCAGTTAATAACGGCCAGTTTATGACCATCGTTATAAATAACATTTCGTGCATTTTGTATATGGATTATCATACCCTTAGTTAAGATTATTTAGTAAGAAATATACACATACTAACATAAATTTATGGTGGCGTTTATTTTCAAAACAACAAAAACTCCAATAGTAATTATTATTAATGGTAAATACTCTCAGTCTTTGAGGACTTTTAATACAAAAAAAATTCCATTACAAGCTTTTTAATAAAAGATACACTGATAATAAACAATGCATAATAATACGAAAAAATTTCAAAATAACTAAATTTAGTTAATTTTACATAAGTTTTAGTTGTTTTGACATTAGTTTCGTATTTTTTACTAATGCACAAAAAAAATCATACTACTTGTGAATATTTTATGAAAAATATTCCAATGTACTAATTTATGAACTTTTTCATTAGATTTATAAACATGTTTATAAAAAATACTGGGAAAGTTTGTGTCTCGTAAATTATGACAAGGTTCTTAAAATATATGTAGAAACACTTAATATTTATGAAAAAGTACTTAAAAGATTTGACAATGTACAAAATCCTAATGTTCAAGAAAACTTGCATAAAGTCCAATAATACTGGGAATTTTATGTACCTTTTTATAAATGCTAGGGAAACTAGGAACACTTCATAAATAATAAGTAAATTTCATAAATAGTACGAACGAACCTTTAAAAATGTCAACTTTTTCCTAAAAAATTATGAATTTTATTTTTTGTTGTATTTTTTATTTTGCTTATTTCTAGATTTGATTAGTCATATTGCAAAACAAATATAATTTTTTGCTCAACATATTTTTCGAATACTGTTTTTAAATCGGTTTTGCAGTTTTGCACCTGTGAGTCGAAATTACACGGAAAACCCTCTTTGTCGACCAAAAATAAAAATGAAAAATTAAGAAAAACTATATAAGATGAAAAGTATAAAATATTTTCATTTCTTATACATAATTTTTCAATAAATAAAAAAAGTCCATTCCGAAATAAATAAATAAATAAATAAAGAAAAATGTATAAATGCCAATGCTCTGACCATTTATCTACAATTATCAAAATTTATGATATTCTAAATTTTTTACAAAAATTTCTTGTTCTGGCGCTCCATGTCCCAAATATTAATATATTTTTATAAAAATTGATACACTGATTTACATATAAAATCTGTGCAAGCTGAAGTCCACAAATAATAAGATATTTCTTTAAAATTTGGCAGCCTATATTGGCCCAAGGTCAATGCATTTTGATCTTGGTTAGAATCGGTCCATAGAAAGGCCTAGTACCCATATACCGATACACAAAAATAATGGCTTCTATGCTTGTCCGCATGCAGCAGGTCACAAATATTAAGATATATTGATCAAATTTATCACCCCGACCTATATCGACGCAGTGGTAACGCTTTTTGATTTTGGTTAGACTCAGTCTATGATTGCACCTTGTTAGTGTACATGCCGATTGTAAGATACCTTGCACAAGTCCGGATAAAGGTAAAAGAGTATCTGAGTATATTTGTCTAAAAATTGGTAAGCAAGTTAAAAATCAATACCGAATTCCGATTTAGCCCAATGTGACGTGTATATATTAAAAATGCTTAAATAAATATCTACCACTTTTGTGCACCCTATATAAGCATTAGGTATAAAAATGGGCCGATTCTATCAAAACTAATAGGCTTCGATTTTGGGCCGATAGACTTATCAAGTCTTTGAATTAGCGAGTTGTGGTGTGCTATCTAACAAAGCCGAGGAACAGGCCTAACTACATACCTATTCGTTCTTAGGCCAATATAAGTCAGTGTGCCAAATTTGATCAAAATATATTAATATTTGCGACCTGCAGCATTTTTTTGGGAACCTGGTTTTATCATGGACCGACTCGAACTTGGGCTGATATCATTCAGTGTGCCAAATGACGAGCATTAGAGCGCATTTTAAACATCTTAAGATGAACCAATTCTAACAAATATTAAAAGGATTTTTCCGTGGGTCGGTTTGCCAAAAGTCATTGAAATATCTTAATATTTGCAACCTGCTGCCAGTAAACTAGATTAAACTCCATTTTTTTTTTTTTTTGGGACCTATATATGTGTACTAGGTCCAAATATGTACCGATTCTAATCAAAATCAAGGGGAGTTGTCTTTGGGTCAATATAGGTCGGAGTGCCGAATTTGACCGAAATGTCTTGGGACTTGCAGCCAATTCTTTTCGATTGGACCATTATATGACAACTTGGTCTAAACTTGGACACATTTTACCCAATATCAAAAGGTTTTGTTCTATGGGTAATATAGTCAAAGCGCGAAATTTTATTAAAATACGTAGAGTGCGAACAACAAATACATGGGATAAATATACACTCATGACAAAAAAATTGTACAAAAGTCTGTTAAATGGTTTCCAATTTAGTTGAGCACATTGTTTTTTTTTTTTGGTATCATTTAAAGCAGCTAGTTATTTAGATAACGTTATAGTTATTGTAAGTTATCTCATTTTACCACAAAAACAAACTTTAGCTGTGCTTGAACTAATTTTCCATCCTAATATTTAGTAATTAAAATTTGGACTGCCAAATGGTTTTTAAGAGCTAGATAAAGTGTGTTAACATTTCACCCCAAACTTCACTTTTTTTTTGTTATACAAAAATACATTGTGGACACGCAAAGAAAAAACATGATTGAGGGAACCATATTCGAAGAGCATCATGCATTTTTGGATTTATGATTGCGACAACCATGTTACTATGGTTGTGACAACCATACTCTTAACTGCTTTTGTATCATAATATGATAATTAAATTGCCATATTATGGTTCCAAGTATATCCCAATATTATCATATTATGGTTCTGGAAATTTGTATGAATTATCATAATATGAGCCCTACAGTATTCTCCCAGCATTCTATTGAAGCTGGATTAAAAAGATATGCGTGTTTTTTAATAGTATATTTATTTAATAATTCACATATTTAAATAAACTTAGGTTTAAAAGAATTTAAGTAATCTAATTGTCTTTGCGCAGAAGAATAAGCTTTGTGAAATAGTGTGTCAGCTATACTAAGCTATACATGTGATTACAGCATAAAGCAAGCATAAAAATATTGGTAAGAATACAATTTCACAATACATTAATAATGATCAAAACATGTTTGCAGCAATCATAACAATTGCATTATAACCATAGTATAGTCCTAGTTATCATAGTATGATCATGGACAAGAATTTCGTATCAATTATTACCATGTTATGATTATTGCAAACCTATTATGATTATTTCGTCATATATACTTAAAAGCACGTGCATTTTGTTTAAATTTTTTTTTTACAATTTTTTTCTTTAACAATATTTTTTGAGTAATTATAAACAATTAAATAATAAAGCACTTTTTTTATCACTTTTTTATAATAAACAATTACTTTATTTTGCCTTGACTTCCACGGTAGACCGGGTTGAGACTTGCAAACTTATTCCTTCTTCCACAAAACAGATCACCATTAAAATTAACACCACTACGTTCGTTGTGTGTCCATTGTTAATGTCTTTTGTTTAATATTATTTACTTTGTTGGAGCTGACTGTTTCTCACAACTTCTTTCTCAAAATCTCAAACAAAAATAAACTAAAAGAGTGAAGACGCTCATAAGAAAACCAACTGATCATCTTATAGTTGGTGCAACTCTAATATGGCTTCAGCTAGATAGAGGAATATATTAATAAATATTATAGTATGATTGTAGACAAACACAATAATATGATAACTGAAAAAATAGCGAAATTTTTACTAGAACATGATAAAAGCAACCATATTATTGGTGAAATATGATATGATACAATAATAGTTTAATTGAAACAACCATTTATTGCTGTAGGAAACATAGTTTTGTGGCCGCAATCATATTGCAACCATATTTTTTCTCTGCGTGGATTAATTGTTTTTGAATTGAATTTTTGAAATTTTAACCAAGTATTAAATACAATCCCTTTAGTTTAAACCAACAAACGTTTAGAGAATAACACGACATTAATTATACATATAAGTCCTCCCCTAATATACCTTTAGATTCACTTTTTGACATAATTTTTTATGTATTTTATATAGTTTTATTTTGGTAGCTGGCTGTGTGGGGAAAACATCATGTTGTTCTTGTGTCAAAAACTGTTTTAATGAAAATTTTTATTACAATTTTTTTTTCTTTCTTTCAAAAAGGGGTTTAGTTTATTTAAATAAATTTGCATACGAAAAAAATATGATATAACAAATTTTTTAGAAAATTTAAGAAAAGAAATTTTTAAATTGGCAAACTTGAATAAAGAGTATTTGAAATATCACACAAAAGCTTAAAATCTAGGAAAAATTAATAACTTTTACAATATTATATATTAAAATGTTATTATGAATAAAATTAAGTTTACAAGCTTCTTAAAAGAACAGTATTTTTCCAAATCTTGTTGAACCTTAAAATATGCAACCTTATAATAATATTTAAAAAACAAAATAACCATAGAAAAATATACACAATATATGGAGTGGAAAAAGTGGTAGCATATATTTAGGGATTTCATTTGTATCTTTTATATAACAAAATACTTTTAAGACTTGAGGAGTGTTAATAATGTGAGTTAAATTTACAAACATATAAGTAATTCTAGGTAAATTATTTACTCTGTAGTAAAGTAATTACGAATAAAAAAATATTTATAAGCTCCTTAAATAGGCAATACAATTTTCCCAGTTGTTTCCTCCTAAAGTAGGCTACAAAATAGCTTTAACAATTACAAAGAAAGTGTTTTAAAAACTTTTATTTAAAGTAAATATACAATAATGCTTTATAACTAGGGCAAGGAATTTCATGCAACTATAGACGATACTAAGCGGTAATAAAGTGCAGCCAAAAATGGAAAAACATGCATTTAAATCATGAAAAATATGCACTCAAAAGAACACTTTTTTGCAAATCTCAAAGCTTTAAAAGATATAAAATATGAAAAAAACTGACATTGACATCTATCTTTTCAATTGGAACAGAATCTTGAAGTTTTCTTCGGTTTAGCAAGATTTTAAAATGAAAAAAAAAAAATTGAATAAATCAAAACTAAAAATACAATTTTTTTTAACAAATTAAATATACATTAAAAAGCACAAAATATGCATAAAAGTCTAAATATGCAAAAATATACACTTATGCCAAAATATGCAAAATATGTAATTACAATCGATTTTTTCTAAATTTGATAATTCATATAAATCTTTAGTCTATATGATCAGTTTTATAATATCGTGAAAAAATATGCATTTCCATGAAATTCCTTGCCATATTTATAACTTCAAATCAGTAAGTTTTAGCACTCTTAGTTTTGTTTTTTTATTTCATTTATAACAATTTTTGATTCAACATTTTGCAACACTTTTTTAACTTCCTTAACTACACCCTAAAAAATGTATGTAAAATTACTGTTACAAATATACGAGGGCAGATCAATAAGTCCGTGACTTTTCGAACTTCCCTCGTAGTTATATGAAATGTAACACTGCTCCCATCAAGTACCACCTGTTAATAGACTACTGCCAAATTTTGAGCTAGTTCCGTCTTTTACTTTGCGTTTAAACAGCTGTTCAAAGCATACAACCTCGTGGATTTTTTAAAAATGGAAAAAAGTGAGTTTCGAGTGCTCATTAAACATTATTTTTTGCGAAAAAAACCGTCAATCAAACCAAGGAAAAGCTTGATAAATATTATGGGGACTTTGCACAATCGATTTCAATGGTAAAAAATTTGGTTACTGACTTTCGTTGTGGTCGCACAAGTACAAATAACGCTGAACGTTCTGGACGGCTAATTGAGGTCAATACACCCGAAAATGTTGAAATAATTCACGATATGGTATTGGCCGATCGAGAGAAAAAGTAGCGTGAGATTGTTGATGCCATAGGCATTTCATATGGCAAGTGTGGTTTCGATTTTAAATGATCAGTTGGGTTTAAGAAAGCTGTCTGCAAGATGGGTGCCGCGTTTGCTCTCAATTGACCATAAACGTAATCGTTGCCAATAAGGTGATGGCAACAGTTTTTTTGGGATGCACGCGGGATAATCCACATCGATTACCTTCAAAAGGGAAAAACAATAAACTTCGAATGTTATGCCAACTTATTTGTCCGATTTAAACGAGGATTAAAAAACGACCCTAATATGGCCGAGAAATGCCTATTTTATGGACCTCGAAAAATCCTATTTTTTTTTTAAAGGAATACAAAATTTTGAGAAACGTTGGACTAAGCGTATTGAGCTAAAAGGAGATTATATTGAAAAATATTTTTTTTTTTGCAAAAAAAAAAAATTGTGTTTTATTCAAAAAGTCACGGACTTATTGGTCCGCCCTCGTAGTACAGCTTCAGGTAAAATTTCGCATAATGCGTAACGTTGAGCGCAAAATGTTTACAAAATTTCATTAGCCATTTTGTATACAATAATACACACAAATATAGTATTTATTTGTTATATATAAAATATTTTCTCTTTATAAATTACACACATATTGCATTTATAACATTTTCAAAATATATACCTATTACACTACCAAAAAATATAAAAATACACTCAAAAATTGTTTTGTCATATATTAGAACTTAAAAGTAAACCGTGATTTTTTTTTTGGAAAACTCGCGTTTTTTTGCCGGTTTAATGATATGTAGTTGGGTTTAGAGTAACTTATTTGCAGGAAATCACATTTAATACTTTTGAGGTTATGAAAATTGTGTTTGCTCCATAAAATTTAAAGTCCCTAAAATTGTTTGATGCTTTATCGATTTTAGTATTAAGCTAATTAAAATCTTGTTATTTGATGTACTTTTAGCCGGAATTATAAAGGGCTTTAGTTATCGCAAAGCGAAATGTGTTTGAAAAAAACTCCAACTGTACGCGCTAGGAACAAAAAAAAAATTTTTTCCACTTTATCAGTTAAGTCCGTCGTGAAGATTCACTTTAGATACCGAAATATGTGATTATAAAATGTTTTTCATAAAAAAAAAACGCAAAAAAAAATTAAGTACCGCGAAATTTTTAAAAAGTTCATAAATGTTTGTCTTTAGAAATTTTAAGTGCAGGAGGTGCAGTTTACTAAGACATTCGCTAGCCAATTTCAAATATATTGTGAATGTCAGACACAACAAACATTCATTTTCAAAAAATTCACGGCAATTCCATTTTGTGATTCCGTATCCCGTTATTGGTGCGCCTGACATCAACTTGGTATACCTAAACTTATAAATTTATACCTTTTTTAAACACTGTCTTCAAAATCAATTCCATTACGCGGCGCAAAAACAGTATGGAAAGACTTATAAACCAGCATACAAGTTTTTAGCAAACAGTCATATGTAAAAATTTTTTTAGTGAGTAAATCTTCCAGATTTAGTGACTCCATTTTATATTGCTTCAGATCTGAAGGTTAAAAACTATGAGAAAGAAAATGAAATTAGTGTAAAGACTCTTGTAACATTTTTGAATTGTTCGACTTTAAAATAGCCATCAATTCTTTAGGTGAAGGCTCTTCAACGTGAAACTTTGCATGTCATATATTTTAAGTATAGTCTTCCATGCCTTGTTCAACGTTAAGCTCAATTAAAAACAACCTTGAGAATAAGTCGGTTTCAGCAGGTGGCGAGAATTTTTAAGTAGCCCATATAACATATTCATTGCAGATACGAGGGCGGATCAATAAGTCCGTGACTTTTTGAACGAACAGTTTTTTTTTTTTTGCAAAAAAAAAAAAATATTTTTCAACATAATCTCCTTTTAGCTCAATACACTTAGTCCAACATTTCTCCAATTTTTGTATCCCTTCCAAAAATAGGATTTTTCGAGGTTCATAAAACAGGCATTTCTGGGCCATATGGGGTCGTTTTTTTTTTAAATCCTCGTTAAATCGGTCCAATAAGTTGGCATAATATTCGCCGTTTATTGTTTTCCCCTTTTGAAGGTAATCGATGTAGATGTAGATTATCCCGCGTGCATCC